>LPNX010231528.1:735537-763395 GCA_001517045.1 Pseudotsuga menziesii | reverse complement strand
TAAAAAGTTTTCAAAATTCTTTTTGTTTTTAAGTGATGACATCTTACCAATTATGCCAAGCTTGACTGCCCATTATTGCCATTATTCTGATAAGTCTTTACCAGCTCCGTATTTACCTTTCATTAATCTCTGCCATTACCTCACTTAGCCCCTGTCAGCACTTCATATTTATCTCTGTCAAACACTTCATTTTCCACCTTAGGGGTCAGAATGGTTGCCAGGATCAAACCCAAGGGAAATTTTACATGGTCAACATCTATACTGGACTCTACAGGATCTACACTGCATTTTACAGAACCTACATTGCATTCTACAGGAAGTATACTGCATATTACAGTTTGAGTTTCAATTTGGTTTAAAGGATAAACAAGGTCTCTTTCTCAGCAAAAGTGAAACATGGACATAAAAGACTTTCAGACGTTTTTTTTTGTACATGTATATAGTGCATTATACAATGGTTAAATTGAAGAAGAAAACAGAGCAAAAATACATCTTCACATAGTTTTATGAAAAGAAAAGGTTTATTTTTGAGAGAGGAAAGGAAACTTCTTTTATATAGCCTGTTTATTAAACATTGGATATATGGTAAACTGAAGTATATATAATGCCAATTTGTTTATTAAATATTGGGCACATAAAGAGAATTGATATATTATCGAAACCTTACTTCTATTCTCTGTCTTAAGCAAATAATCAAATGAGAATACCATTTCATGAAATGATGAAAAGTAAAACGTGGAATGATGCCCACGACAGCCCATAGATGAAGTCGATTTTTGCATTATATACCACGACTTGGTCATTCTTTTAGAAGCCAAGTCCAATTGTTGCTCTGCAAAATCGATTGCTGTATGAATGTAATTGACAAAAACAAAGAGGCTGCGAGCTACAGGAAGTTTGAAAACATTGTTTGCTGAAGGTAATTGCCAGTGGGAAGGCCGTAAGCTACAGGAAGATTGAAATTGATTGCTGCATAAAGGAATTGACAGAAAAAAAGAGACCGTGGGTTATAGAAAATGTGAAATACCATTTGCTGAAGACAATCAACAGGAAGAAGGATTGTAAGCTACAGGAAGTTTGAAGATATCAATTGCTGAAGACAATTGATAGTGGAAAGAGGCCGTAGTTTACAAGAGACATCATTTGCTGAGGATAATTGCGCAGGAAAGAAGACAGCCAGTGAAAGGGGACGCAGTGAATACATCAATCTCTGTGAAAATTGTACAGGAAGAAGTAAAAATTGGTTACATCAGAGAAGAGGTAAGCTTAAACCCTTTTTCCTTTGCTAGATACTCTGTTATACCAGCAAAAAATTCACAAGTTCAGAGTATTACTGTGGCAAAAGAGGATAGAAATAGAGTAAAGGTTGAAAGGCTCTAGTTTTCAATTTAAAAATCGAAATGTCAGCTAGATTGGAGCCAGCAACGTTTAATCCAAATGATATCCATGAAAGTTGCTTTAAAATCTTTGCAAATAAACAGTGGATCAATTTCTTTGAGAAATTCAATGGGCACAATGAGCAAGCTAGCTTGCCTTTTGCTGAGACCTTCAATGGAGAAAGAGCTAGAGTAGGAAACTTGCAAATTAGACTGTCAGAAGACATTCTAGCTCAAGTCACTGGTTTGCCACAGCAGGGTGAAAGGTTTTTCAAAACCAAACAGTTTAAAGAGAAGGTCTGGATCCCATTTTTATGCAGGTCTAGGGCAGGATCAGTCAATTGGAAGAAGGGTATACCAAGAAGTTGGTTAGTCCATCCATGGGATGAGATAGTTTACATCATTCAGAAATTTGTTACATGTGAAGGCAGGTTTAGCATTATTTACCTCTATCATATTAAGCTGCTACAACATCTGAAAGGAGAATGTGAAATCAACATGCCATACTTCCTGCTACAGAGCCTGACTAAAATGGCCAAAGCTATCCAAGGGCGATCAAAGGATAAGGTAACTAGTCTTTTTCACTGTGGTCTTATTAAAATGATTATCCAGTATGAATTACACAGGCAGAATCTGACTTGGACAGAATTCCTAGCTCATAATCAATTTGAAAATCAAGAAGAATTGCTTGAAGAAAATGCAAAGGAAGATGAACTATTGATGTTAACCTACCCTGAGGCAACAAGCTCAAAACCGCCTCAGGGGAAAAAGAAAAATAAAGAGGTATTACTAATAACTGATGAGGAGGATAACTCTGAGTCGACAAGCCCAAAACCGCCTCAGAGAAGGATCCAAACTCGAAGTGTGAAGAAGAAAGAAAAACAATATCAAAAACAGGATCAGCTCTTCACCACTTATCAGAGAAAGTCAAGAAAATACAAGCAAGTTCAGAGCCAATCAGCATTGGAGGATGAGGAACATGTACAGACCTTGGGGAGTCCAAGAGAAGTTTTAGCAGCTGAAACAATACATGATATTTCAGATCCTGATGAGATAATCAGGCAAACCAAGAAGATTAACCTCTTCTTTGACCAGCAGGAAAAAGAAAAAGAAAAGCAGTTCAAACAAGAATTGCCCAAAGATTCAAATTCTCTCTTCTCAGAACAGCAGGCTATGGAAGAAGAGAAAGAGCATGGAGAATTGGGTGAGGATGCAACTTCTGAGCGGCTCCCAATAAAGATGAAGAAAAAGAAAGCTTCCAAAAACAGTAAGGATATCAAAAGACTGAAACTTGAGCTAAAAGAACTTGAACAAAAGAATGAGAAATTAAGGGAAGTTAATTGGAAGCTAAAGGTTCAGAGAACACGTATCACTAAGCAAGCCTATAGATGGTACAAGCAAAGGAAAGTTTACAAGGCTAAGTATGAAAGGTTGAAGATTCTCTATGCATCTCGGGCATCAACAGATGCCTCATCACAGACTGAAGACTAAAGGCAGGATAATCAGCAATAAATTTTGGTTTTGAACAGGGTCAAAGTTTTTGGCATGAGGACATGCTGCAGTTTCTTCTTGGGGGAGATGTTGGGCACTGTTTTTGACCCCTTTTTGCCTCTTAGATAACATTCATTTCCTTCATAAAACCTCCATTTTGAGTAGAAAGCTTTAAAGTTCATCTATAAACCTTGGTTAAAGAGGTATAATGTCATTTGCTTATTAATAAATTGAGTTTTGTGATTTTTTAGGCATTTTAACTAGGATTTTTACTTAGACTACGGGATGTACTAACTTCCCGCATTTCCTCCAAGGTTGAGTAATTACAGGACAGCTAGGAGGGAAACGGAAGATCAAGAATGGATCCTTAATGTCCACAGATGGATGAACATCCAACAGTCAGGTGAAGTGGCCTGTGCAGATGTCGAGTCAATCAGAGTCAAAGGTGGCCACCCGTTCTGCATTCAACACAAAAGAAGGAACAATGTTGATTTTGTGGAACTCCATGATCCTGAAGATGATCTCGTTAGCTCTAGCATTAAATTAGATGCAGGTTTATAGCAATTTCAGTTTGATTTAGAATTTGTATAAATCAATTGCAAGACAATGAAGTTTTTATCACGATTTTGAAGAGGAACGCACTTGTGCTTCCAAATTGCGTGGTATCTCTGTGTAAACGATTTTCTGGTGAATGAATATCAAATTTTAGTTCTGTAAATCTTTCATTGTGCGTGGAGCAAGGCTTTGGAGGGCCCCCATCGTTGAGCTCTCGCACTTTTACATTGCCGGTGTATTGATTTGATAATTGCAGCGATTTCATTTTGGTGCAAGTCCTTTAATCGAGCCATTGGTATGTGTTTTCTGGTAGATTTAGTTTATAGATTGCAAAACAAATTCAGTTAAGTGTTCAATTGATTTTATTAATGCTCTGTTCTTTCAATTCATGGTTTAAATTACAAATTCTATCATGCTGTATATCACTGGCAACATTGGGTAAACGCTGTTCTTCACTGGTTAAATGCTGAGAATATCAAATAGTTCAGACCACGACCTCTGTGTGTTGTTCACTGCTGTTTATTTGATAGTGAAATGGTAAAAATACATTTACAAATTATGAATACCGTCTTGTAAGAGAAATTGATTGGTAATTGTCTTTCAGCGCTGGTAGAATTTTGCAGTTTGATCCTAGGGTTTATAAATTTGTTCTTTAATTAATTTTTACCTCAGTCTTTTATGCTTTCACAAATCAATTACTGTATGCTTAAAAAGGAAACAATGAAATTACCCTTGTAAGAGGATTTTGTCTCTGTGAGCTGTAGTATCTTAGTTTCTGTCAATAGATTTAATTACAGATAGCTAAATTCTAAACAAGTCCAGCTTCTCTGTCCTAAACTTGGATGTGTCTCGAAGTTCACAAACCCGGATTGATTTTAAATTCAAGTTCTGATTAACACTGACAGATCAGAGCCCAACAGAAGGCTCTCAAACATACCAATACATGCGTGGGATAGATCGCGGCAGAGGCTCGCAAGACGGTGCGACAAAGGCACGCAAATCGAGGTGGCTCTCAGACAGAGGTCGGGAGAGCGTGTGTGTGTGTGTTGTGGTGGACGGACTTGACTACATGCGATGTAAGTACAAGTCCGGAGGCATTTGTATGCCAAATACGTGGAAGAAAAGAAATCGTTTTGTGGACAGTGGTCCAGAGGTTCGCGTAAGCTGCGGTAAACAGAAAAGACAATCTATGTGTTAAACTACAAAATAAAAGCTAAAATTACAGTCCTTAACGGTCAGTGGCCCGAGGATACTTCTATGTCAAATACATGGAAGAAAAACAAAGGGTTTTGTGGACGATGGTCCAAATGTCAGTGTAAGGTGCGGTGAAAAAGACAATTATAAATACAAAAATAAAAGTATGGTACAATCCTTAACGGGCGGCGGCCCGATCGCTCGCATGAGTTGCGACCGGGAAGTGTGATACGAGTACCGGTTCGTAGACACTCGCATCGGCATGTCATGGCTCGTGAATCGAGGTGACTTGTGGGAAATGGTCCCGAAATTAATTTATTAAACATGAGACGATGGTCTCATAAGGAGATATAAATTTGAGCCCGGAGGTGTGAGAGGTGTCTCGAACAAGTTTCGAGTGACTTTTGACGTAGCAGCTAATGGTGTTGCCCCTGATTTGTGGTGAAAAACGTTGAAAAACAAGAAAAGAAGATGAAGCGACTCATTGGTGATGTTAAGCATAAAATCTCTTGAAGTAGAGCCCGTTGCGGGGGTTCTCCAAGAGTTGTCCATCAGAGTCAATAAGGGTGTATGCCCCTTTGTCAAGATGAAGGTCATTGGCAAGGATGGGTGACGGAATCTGGTCTTTTATGGAAATAATCGATTCCACACTATGGTTTAAAGTGAATGGGGTAAAACCAGAGGTGGTCTTACAAATATCTCCATCATCACGTAAGTGGTGCCGGGATAGATCAGGTGGATCTTCCACGACCGACGAGAGGGAAGGGAAACTGGTGCTAGAGACCATGTAGATGGTACTGGTTGTGGCTTTTGTGGCCTTGCCCCTAGTCTCAGTTGGAGGAAGAGGGGCAGGCCTGAAGACAAGAGGAGTCTCTGATGGACCTGGAGGTAGGTGCAACATCATCTCAATTGGTTGGACATGAGTTAACACATCCTGGGGCCTCAGAGGTACGGTAGGTGGTTCAAGGTACCACACAGGATCTCCTAGTGTGAAATCCTGTAGATTGCGGGTTTCCAAGAGATACTTACTCGTGATCTCGGATGGTAGGAAAATAAAAAGGAAAAGGAAAAGGAAAATGATCATGTTGATCGGGAATGAACCCCAATGTTTCCCTGGTAAATAAGTTTGAGGTTGCGACGGTGGCTGGGGAAACAACGGAAGAGAGAGGTCTGATGGACCATAGGTGATGGTGGAGACAAGAGGGTCTATAGAACTGGACATCATGTAAATGGACATGGTGTCTGAAGAAGGAGGTGGGGGGTTGAACTTCTTCGATCAAGGTGATCTCAGACTCAAGGGAATGGTAACGGAGGTCAGCGAGAGCCATTCGAAATTCGGGCAGGTCTTGGCAATGGTGGGAGTAATGTCCATACAAGCCACAAAGGGTGCAAGCATGGTTTGTCATCAATGCCTTGTTCTTGACTAGTGGAGCGGTTGGGAGTTCAACCATGGGGATGTTTTCGTTCATATCCATGGCATCCAGATGCGCACGGAACACTGGGATTTCAGGGAAATTCTGAGTTGGATGGCCCTGTTGTTCGCAGATGGCACAAGGTGGGACTTGTCGTGGTTCTGCGGTGGCTTTGGTGTTCTTTCCCCTATCCCTTTTGGGTTGGGACAGTGCAGGTGCGGGTGCGGCGGTTGGCTTATGTGAACCAGGTGGGGGGTGAGACTCAACCGCAATAGGTTGCACTGAAGTTAACACAACCTGAGGCATTGGTAGTTGAGTTGGTGGATCTAGATACCGTACCGGGATCCCCAACATAAAGTTGGGTAGGCTTAAGGTGGCCATGACCGGCTTGCTCATGACACCAAGTGGGGGAAAGAGGAAGGGAATTGTATGGGCCGGAGATGAGCCCACATAACTCCCAGCTAGTTGCATGTGGCGGTGCGGTTGTGGTTGCGGTTGTGCGTAGTGTTGCGGCTACGGATGATGTTACGGCTGTGCGTAGTGTTGCGGCTACGGATGATGTTGCAGCTGTTGTTGGCATTGCGGCTGCAGACGATGTTGTGGTTGTGGTTGGGGTTGTGGCTGTGGTTGTTGTTTAGGTGCAACGGTGCTTGATGAGACCATGCACAAGTTCGCAGTTTGCTTTTGTGTTGGTGGTGGTGACACCAATAGGAAAGGAGTCGTCATGGTGGGATCAGTAAACAACCCAGGGCCCACATTCAATGGTGGGGAGGCTGGTGTGTTTTCAACCACAGTGTTGGTTGCAAGGATGACGTTAGCATGTGCGGTCGCCCCTTGCGGCTCAATAGTGGTGATGGTAGGGATAACGTTGGCAGGCGTTGTTAACCCTTGCGGATCATGGTAGGTGAGTTGGTCAACCATCACAATCTTCCCTTCGTGAGGGAACATCCTGAGGCGGAAGACAGTTGATGCGATGGCTCACATGCCGTACATGTAACTCCTCCCAAGGAGGAGGTTGTAGTCCAGTTGAGCGTTGACGACTTCGATGTCAATCAGGACTGTCTTCTTGGCTAACGTGATGGGGACATGGGGGAGGATTCATTGGGCTTTAGTGGGGTGTCCATCATAAGCCCGCAGAGTCGTGGAGGACGGTTGCAGAATTTGTGATCCAAGCTTCTGCCAAACCAAGGTAGACATGACGCACGTGGATGCCCCCTCATCCACTATGCATCGGTGCACAACCAAGTTCCGGATGGACATCAGGATTTCAAAGGCAATAGTGGAGGGCATGCGCGGCTCTTCATTCTCCATGTCAAATGTGATCAACTTAGGGTCGGAGGGGTCTACTGCCCCTAGAGCAGCTAGTAAGCCTTTCCGCTATGTTTGGCACATTTTAAGTACCTCAAGAGTGGACATGGCAGTTGGCGTTTGGGCCAAATCATCCACAATGCTATAGCTGACTGCAGCTCTAGTTGTGGCATTATTGGCGATTCTGCGTATGGGGGGGCGCGGGAACGAGGGTAACTGGAGAGGTAGGTTGGTTGTCTTAGACGTGGACGCTGCTAACGATTCGACAGGTTCGGTGGTGGTACCGTACTGATTTTGTCTAGTTTGTAAGTTGACCTCTTTAGTGGTCATGGTCATCAGGTCGTGGGCGGTTCCCCCGGAGCGTTGGGATTGGCCTGGGGAGGGGGAGCGGTTGCCACCAATCCTTGGACTGGTAGTGGGTTTTGAAGCACCATGGGAGGAGGTCCCTGTGGTGCCTGGTTGGGTTGGACTTGAGTGGGGGCATTGGCGGCCTATTAGGCCTCATTTTGGATGGCCTGCTTAGCACGAGCCATGAGGGGACACTCAAATATGTAATGCCCATAAACATCACAGAGTGTACAAGGTTGGTTTGTGCACAACAGTGCGTTGCGTCTTGGTGGATTTTGTCTTGGGGGTTCTCAGCTGGTCGGTTAGCCGCGACATTATTGGGAGGGTTCAATTGTTGACCGCCTCCCTGCGGTTGGTTATTGCCTTGGTTGCGGGGCCGGTTGTTTCTAGCCTGCCCTTGTTGATTGTTGGGGGCAGGCTGGTTGGGACGGTTTTGTTGTGCGAACACTTGTCCCAATGGATCGGGTGGAGCGGGGGTGGGGGCTTGAACTTATTGCACTGGTGGTGCATAGTATATTTGTGGGGGTGGTGGTGCCACAAATGTGGGAATTTGCCCCACATACTGTTGTGTTGGCTAAGCCATGGCCTGAGCCTGCTGCGATGGTGCAGGTTGTGCATAAGAGGTTGTTGCTCCAGACTGAGAGATGATTCTAGCATAGTCCGGAGCTTGGTTTTGGTAAGCAACATTATCGGTGTTGCTTGGTTGTGCTGCAACAACAGGTGGTGTCTGTCGAGGCTGTGGTTGTTGGGAGACTGACCCTATGATGTCGTCCACCGCGTGGGATGCCCCTGGTGCGTCGCGGTAGGAGGTACTCGGATGGGGAGTGTCTAGAATGACAGTGTACAAGTATCCAGACTGGGCATAGATCAAGTCAAATTGTTGGGCCTTCAGTATAGCCTCTTCTTCAGATTGGGGACGTTCAGATGTGACGTCCTTTGCGATGGGTGGGACCAAAGTCTTAAGGAACCAATCCAAGAAGATCCTGTCATCAAGTTGGATCTTACACAAGCTACGGCGCCACCGCCCCTCATGGATATGATCGGTGATGTGAGTGGCAATGTTTTGGCGACAGGATAGCAGGATCTCCACCCCCTCGTCATATCTGACAAGGAGTTGGAAATACTGTAGGAACATGAAGGCTAGGGAGTTGAAGTCGAGGTACTTGGCTTGTGGCAGCTCAATGCACCATTTGGCCGCAACACCTATAAGGGTGCGTTGGAACAGCCTCAGCCTGATGGAGTCTTCTACGATGTTGTTAGATGAGCACCATAGATGGAATGTCATTATATGATTTTGGGGACATTCCCCGGCTTTGCCTTCAAACTTTGGGATGTCTAATGACAGCTTAGTTGGCATGGGTGGCCAAAAAGCTTGTTGGCAAATGGGGTCATTCGTTAATCTAGCCAAGTCAAGTAAGTTCAGATGAGCCATGAAGGGTAGATTTGACCCCAAGTTGATGTGGGATGGGGTTGCAATGGGGGTGGGGTTTGCAGGTGCATAATGCACCTACATGGTTGGGGGTGCTTGTGGTGGCACCATGGTGGATGGGCCAATGCCCCCAAGTGTTGTGGGTGGGATGGTATGGGTAGCGGGGGCATTGCCCCCATGTATGGCGGTAGGGGAAATGTGGGTGGTCGGTGCACTGCCCCCCTGTGTGGCAGGGGGGACAATGTGTGTGGAGGGGTCACTGCCCCCATGTGTTACCACTGGGCCAGCTTGGCTGGTCACTACGGGTGGTGGTAATTGGCTAATAACAGTTTGCATGGCTATGCTTGGACTACTTGCCAAGTTGTGGGTGTCTGGTTGTGATGTGGCCATGGGTCCACTTGCTAAGGTTAGGCCCGAAAATGGATCTGGGTTTGCACTAGCCATTGGGCTTGATGGTGCGGTGTGGAGGTCTGTTTTAGACTGATATGGGTCTGAATCAGAATCAGAGGCTGTGTGGCCCTATGACGGTGTGGGAGATCGCTGAGAGAGGCTTCGATGGTGCCGATCAAGTGTTCCAAATGGTGGTGGTTCGCCTCTTAGGCGTGAGGAAGATAGTGGAGGATCAATTGTGTTCACTTTTGTGTATGAAATTGTTGGGTATGAGATTTGGACCCCGGTTTCAATGGCTTTCTATTGGCTGAAGGTGGTCTCTCGGCCACCAAAACTGCCAAAAGATGGCGCTTGGCTTGTTCCTCACGGGTGCTTTTACTCAATCGGAAGGGGTCGTTGCCCATTTCACTTGGCAATTCCTCTCAGCGGCCAGCTACTTTGGGGTTCCTGTGGTACTTCTCACAATGAGTTTCTGGGCAAAGCCCAAGTACTTCCCACAGTTGAAGAAGACAGGGACTTATGTCCTCAAAGACTGCAGAATTGATTGAACTTAGTGTAAATTTGGTAAATTTTAAGGCTTACTCAGCGTCATGAACTGAGTTGGGTTAATTATTTGGTATGGTGTGTTGGTTTGCTTGTTTGTTCTGGTATTTGGTTTGCAATATGGTTTATGAATTCATGGTAGAATTCATATCATGGTTTTGTATGCAAACATAAACATAAATTTGTAAGCAAGTATGGTGATTAACCCTGAATTGTTGGCATAACTAAATGTCTACCTCTCAGTGATATCCTTCTTCAACCAAGAGAAGGTGCCGGGCTCTCAACACAATGGGACTAAGCCCATCCGTAGATCCTCAAGCCACCTCCCAAGTGTTAGGTTGGTCAACAAGGAGGACACTTAGCGCTATGAGAAGCCCTCCTTCTCTACCCCCTCTACCTTCCAGGTCACCTGGTTTTAGTGGTTTGGGAAAAATATTGTGGAGTGCCTAGATCTATACGAGCTTACCCTTCGTCATATCCCAGAATACCCCGAAGGGTGATGACTGGGTAGAGGAGGAAGGGGGCAGCAAGATGCTTATTTTTAAGTTACTTTTAGTTAGACTAGTTCATTTTATTAAGCCTTAATGATTGATTTAGCATATACACATTGTTCATGGATTGATTTGCAGAAAATAAAAACTGGAATTGAAAGAGACCTATAATGGTGGACAGAGGTGGCTAGGCCACACTAACAGTCCTCTGAAATTGAAAATTACTGTTAATTAAATTTAAATACAACTTTTGTGTGACAGGCAGCGCATTTCTGACCAAATCCAGCGACGGGGCCGCGAGATTTTTCCAGAAATGAGCGAGGAGGTCGCACAGAATGCAAAAACAGCCGCAACCTGAGCTTTTGGGCTGAAGTCGCGCCTGTCTGGGGATTAAGTGCACCCTGGGCGCACCTGTTTGCTCATTAAGAGTGCCCCAGTCTCACCTTTTTGCCCTGATAAGAGCACCCTGCTCCAGAAAGGGGTTTTTTGGTGAGGCAGGGTCAGATCTAGCCGATAATAACTGGTACTGGGGTCAGTCTGACTCGGCTTGGCCTAGCAGAGGCTTCGGCACCGACTAAAATAGGAAATAAACAAGATTTAAGACAGATCTAACATAAGATTTCTGAAAACTAGGGTAAAATTGAAAAAACTTGAAAACTTGAAATTTTTGGACCAGGGACCTGTTGAGGCCTGGAAATTCGCAGGCGGCAACAGTAAAGGATTCTCCCCAATCCGCGTTCCCAACTAGCCCGCTGACTGTTTGGTATAGGGAATCCGTCCGGTTTACGGTCTGGCTACCGTAGGTCAAAGTAACAACAAGGGCTTACCGGTTGCGGCCCGGTTCACCGGAATTTGTATTTTGACTTAATGTATGCAATGCATATGCCTACCTTAATAATGCAGGGTGATAAAGATGCCAGGAACTACACAATGTGCTGCGCAGGTTCTTACCTCTCGTCTTAGGTTCTCGAACATCTAAACCACAAGGAAGTAAAACAACTAACAATCTAGACACCTAACTATCTATCCCCGGGGAGCCAGAAAATGATTATTAGTGAGTAATGCATTATCTCCATGTATAATAAACCAAATGACAGATAGCTGATATTTACGTTTACAACACATGAACAAGAAAATATTCTAACAATCAGATAGCTAACTGTTATATGAAAAACAGGCATTACTCTGAGTGAATTTTCCACTAAATAAATCAGAAACCATTCAACAAGACATAGGTCACAGAGTTAGAACGATCTCACGATTTATGGACATAAGCTGAAAAATAAAGTAGTTCATCTTTCTGCCATCCATTGCATAACATTTGGAAACTTCACAGCTCTTTCTCCAACAGGCAAACTAAAATCTTTATTGCAAAAGGAAATAGTTCTTTTTACAATAGGTCCTCCAGTGTTCCTGGAAAAAAGTCCTTTCCTTTGTCTATCTTCCCTAGTTTTATACAAAAAACAAAATTGGTTGGGTTGCCCAAAGTGACCTTTGGGCTCCCCAACGTTTCAATTCCTTATAACCTTTTACAAAATATTAAATTATACAAAAAGTTGACCAATCCTTCTCATGAGGGGGGTCCCGCTTGGTCCTCCAAGAACTTTCTCCACGCTGCTGCTTCAGCAGCGAGACCCTCAAATGAGTTGGGTTCCAGGAACTGAATGCTCAGCTCGAATTTGTCAGCTTGGTTCTGAATGGCTTCAACTCTGGCCGTGTTCAAACGTACCTGCTCCTCCAAGAGCTGTATACTAATGGCTATGTGGCCTATTTCATTTCTAAGGATTGGTTCATCAATGGCTCTGATGCATTGCACTTTGGCCTCTTCATCTTGTTGCCTTTTCTGCAACATTTCTGCAAATGCATCATGAGTTGGGAACTCGTGTAGTCTCTGTTCAGCTTCTGCCTGACAACGGTTGTATGTGACCAGGGCTCTCTTGAAGAATTCTGCTCATGCTCCCTTTGTTTTCTTGACATTCTTCTGGAAGTCTTCTGCAGTGTTGACGGCGAATTCTATCAGGTCATGGTCCCTTTTCAAAGCTTGTTTATCCTTGACTACTAGCTCAGTTGGGACTTCCTTGTCATCCTCCACCCTGGTTATCCTTGAAGTCGGTACTTCAAGGATGTCTTGCGACCTGTCCACAAAATAAGAAGCGGTGTTTAAGATTTCATCCAGTCTGCCATCAATCTGGACGACCTGACATCTTTCCTCCTCTAGAGCAGTTTGTAGGTACAACACCTTAGCTTTCTGAGCCAAGATGTGTTCTTTAACCGGCTGCAGATCGACCTGTTGTGCCTTTGCTGCTTCCAGCTGCTTTTCCAGTTCCTTAACACGCAAGGTATTGGATTCATATATGATATGTTGCTGCTCCGTCAGGTCATCTATCTTCACCCTCAACTGCTCCTTTTCATCCTTCAACTCTTGAATTTCCTGTTGTGCTTTTCCCAGGGCTTCTTGTGTTGTTTCTTTCACCTGTGCTTCTTGCTGGATAGCGTGAATTTCGCTCTTTGTGGCCTCCATTTCTTTAAGCACATGCTCATATTTTCTTTTCAGTCTATTGCCTTCCTCTTTTTCCCTTCTCAGGGTGTCTTTAAGCTGAGCGGAGGTCTTCTTGGATGATTCTATCTCAATCATCATTCGGTCTATGTTATCCTCCGTAGCGTGTATTGCTGCCTTCCCAGCCCTTATGACAAACCTTGGATCTTTATCTGTCCCGACCATCACAGCTTTATCTGTTATCATTGTACTGGTCACTCCTTCTGCCTCTAGCTTTCTCTCAGTTCTCCTCATAATCCTTTTGGTAGCCCTGTCATAATAAACAGTACTGAAATCAAGGACTTCTTCCCCCTTTTCCTGTGCGAAGGGTACTAACTGGAGCATGGGGGTTGTAGGAGTGATAGTAGTGGGCATTTGAAGAGTTTGCACCCCAGGGATTTCTTCACCCTGGCTCTGCTCTATCTGTGATTCAGGAGCCTGTTGTTGTGTCAACTCTGTCTTCTCAGCTTCCTGTTTTCGAAGCTCTTCGTCCAGCTTTCTCTGGGCTTCCTCAGCTGCTTGCTTAGCAGCTTCCTCTGCTTCTCTGGTTGTTTCCTTTACTCGTTCAGCTGCATCCTGGGCCGCTTTCCTCTTTTCTTCTTCTCCTTTCCGGAGCCACTCTGCAGCCTCCTCTTCTAGCCTCTGGGCCTTCTCTCTTATCCTTTGGGCTGCTTCTTCAGCCTTAGCCTGCTCAGCCTTCTCTTGTTCAGATCCTTTTCCACCCTTGGTGGAGTGCTTCGGTTTGAACCTCTTATTGAGTGCTGTCATGTTCGGGGCTCTTCTGAAAACGGATTCATCATTGTCGAAATGATGGGTGTACTCATAAAAAACCTTGTGCTTTCTGCAATGCTCAGCCATTCTATCATGAGTGTCATTTTGCCTGAAAGTCATCTCCCCAAAATGGAACTTCCCTAGTTCCTCTATAAATTCTGGAGCTTGTTTTACATTGGCGAAACTGCAGCTGCCTAACTTAAATGGTAAGGGTGGATAGACAGCCTTCTATTTCTGAAATAAGGAATGACCAACTCCATCAATAAAAACCTGTCTAACATCCTCCTTATGTATTATGTAATCTGTTGCATACTTGGGCAGCAGATAAGGTGTCCTTGACCCACCAAACATTCTAAGGTACATCCCGTTCTCTGTCAAGAAATAATCACCATATTCCTCTATTACCTGCATAGCTTCTTCAGACATGCAGTCACATTCCTTTCGGAAGATAAGAGTGTGCAGAGGCATAATAAAATGCTCACAGATTTCTCGATAATAACTATGGTATTGATGAGCCCCCATTAGCTTGTAGGCTGCATATACGGGCATTCTGTCCCTGTCCCAAACACATTTGAGCCCGGGGAAGGGCTGGCGGCATAGTATGCAGTCAATCAGGATCGAGCTCATATAAAACTCGGATTTTTTCTGTTCTACTCCTCCTTTTGCTGCGGCTATACAAGAAGATAGACTACTAGATACCAGGCTGGACCAGTTGAAGATGGTCCCTTCTTTGGCCACATAAAAAATCAGGGGTATCCATTCGAATTTGAATAATCTGCCATTAGCCCTCCCGAATATCCTATTCAGCATTAGAGCTATGAACCTGTAAGGGGCTCTAAGGCTGGCTGTGTCATAATCTTCAGTAGCTCTATGTCTATAGATCTTCCCCGGTAATAGCATTCTCCTCATGGTTTCTATCAAATCCATCCTGAGTTTGTCCAACCACTCATTGGTCAAGAAAACTTGAGGCTCAGGAAGGTGGTAAGCTAAGGCCACATATCCAGGGCTAAAGGCGTCATAACCTTGGCCCTCGACATTACACATGAGCATTGAGTTGTGGTTGGTATTCGGGAGGACCCATCTCATCACTTCCGGGCATGGAAATAGCTCGGGCCTGGTGGCAATCTTCATAATGGCTGATTTTTCTATATTTGCGTAAATGGGTTCTTCCTCCAAGCCCATATCTGGGACTTCCCTACGGGAAATCAGCCTGTATATGTCTCCCCACTTGTATTCAAGTTCAACCCCCGTGACACGCTGGGTGTCCTCATAGATATACTCAGTTGGTAAGACGGCCTCTATTGCTGTTTGTTCTTCTACCACAGGGGCCTTCTTTTTCTGTCTTTTGGACATTTTAAAATCCTCCTGCAATGTAGAACATCATGATATTAAGCAATTCAAATTTGTAATATTAAGAAGCAGTTTATTCTTTCTCTATTGTCTATATGATTATAATGATATCAGATATAGGCTCTTCAAGTTGAAGGATTTGAACTAGTCATGCAATCTTTTGAGTTGTGCTATTATCTTATATCAATGTGTAAGTAAGAAAACTACCCTCACATGTATGCACAACCAATCTATATCCTAACTATCCGAAACTATCAGCACACAAACCCAGACTATTTCTGCAATATAACGAGCAAAGGTCCTAATGCTGCGGAATTAAAATTAGAATTATTCATCCCATGGCCTATTATCAAAATTACATGATTTCACAGGATGCCATTTAAATAAATGATATTCAGTGCAAATGCATAATTCTCAAATGGAGGGCACATGACTACAAAGAATCTGAATTCAAACATGGCTCTACGGTAAAGCTTATGTTATTCGCGGGTATGGATTTACATAGGTGCGGTCATGAACTACGGGCACCCATGACAACATTTCACGCAGGATGCTCCCACCAGTATCACCATTCATTCTTCACCCCAAATTGTAAACAACCGACAGCGGCACGGCCCTAGGGTTTCGCGTGGCGGAGAACGACGAATCAGCGCGGAGCGGGCACAGGTTAGGGCTTCGAGGAAGAGAGCAAGCACATAGGGGAAACGATCAGCCGGGTGTCTACCATGAACTTTCAATGCAAACCTCTTCAAAGTCATTAAGGATCTCATCATAACAAGAACTGAACGAGGTGCAGGCGGCATAACGGCCGCCTGCACCGTGTCTTCCTCTGCCGCTAAAGGCGAGCTAAAACGAAGGAGGTAAATGAAACGCGGGCTTTTAAAAGGGAACCCCCCCCCCTCTAGCCGCACAAGCTATCCAACCCCCAAAAATAATAAAAGATAAACGCGGGAGCAAACTAACTGGGGAAACGAAAACGACAACCCTAGCCACGGTTATAGAACATCCGTATGCGGGCGGAAAACAAAAAACGGGCCGTAATCTTGACAATACTCCATAACAGCATAAGTCCCCCAGACGAAACCTTAAAAAAAAATACAAGCAAAAGAGGCAAAGATCCTACCTGGCAGTAATGGACAACTGAAGTGGCGTCAACAATCGAGTTCCCAGTCGACAGCTGGACGAAGGTACGAGCACGGGGTTCCACCAAATTCGCGAGGTCGACCGCGCGGGGAGAACACGATAGCTTGGGCGCAAAAATAACAATAAAAAACCAAAAACACGCCCTCCGTATATATAAGACTCCACACGTGCGACAGGTCAACTCAATCGGAGCGATCACGTAAGATATGCCGGGCGATTAAAGCTCAGCCCTCTCCGCAATGGCGGACCATCCTCACTACAAAGTCACCCGCAACGCCAAACATAGGTCATGTGATCGAGAAACGCAGTCGGGCGGTGGCAGATAGATTGGTCGGATGACCAAGAGTTCGACCACCCCCGCAACGGCGGGTGCTAGGAATGAGATGTCGTCCGCTACGGGGAAGCACACACTCTACAGGGCTTCGATACACCCGGGTCGGCAGTCAACGAAAATTTTGGGATTCCCACTGATCCGCAACGGCGGCGAGAACATTGTTCATTCCCCTCCGATGCGGCATAAAAACAACGCCCGAAACGAAACAAAAGAAGGAACATCAACCCCCCCCCCCCGCCACGGTAAAACAAAACCACCATTCTCCGCAACAGTCGGCGCGAAACAAACAGTCGGGAGCTGAAACACACCCGCAACGGCGGAGCGGAAAAGAAATGATCAAGTTTTAGGCAACACCCGCAACGGCGGGACGGGAAAAGAATCTCAGGATATGAGGATCACCCGTAACGGCGACGCGAAAAGGAAAATTAAGAGCTGGAAGACCCCCGCAACGGCGGGACAGTCAAATGAAATGTCTCCCGATACAAGAAAACTTTGAAACTAAGGTTTTAAGGTTTTTTGCAAAACAGCAAGGAGCCCAATTCAAGATGAAATTTAAAGCATTTAAACGATGAGAAACCCGTTAATTGATAGCACTCAAATTTCAAGAAGGCGATTCAAAATCCATAAGCTAAAATCAAAATATGAAACCAAGAGAAGAACTAACTAACTCGAAGCAAAGGAGGGTCCAAAATTTTTTTAGAATTTTGGGAAATTGTTGCAGGTGCAACAGGACCCTGTGGGATCGACTTGGTATGGTCGCCAAAGCTATAGTGAGGATTTCTCCTCACTGCAGGAGCAGGAATGGCTCCCTTGTGCCTATAGGGCACAAGGGTAGGTTCCTACCCTTTGAAAACAGTAAAAAAAAAACAAAAGGGAAAATAACTTAAACAGATCAACGAATTAGACTAAGCTATTCTAAACAAAAATAAGCAAATGGAAGCTACTGTAAACTAGATCTAAGAGCTAATAACATAAAATAAATGGAGAGATGAAGCCCTTGTGAACCCCTCTGCATGAAAAGAAATTATACCTCACTCAGGTGGAAATGAGCCACCATGCCCTAGCTCATGGGAGAACCTCTCTCTTGGTTGGGAAGCAATGGCTTGATGAGATGGAGATGGAGGAGAGGGAGAGTGGGTGGTTTGAGAGGCAAAGGTCTCAAAGCATCCACGGGCAGCATAATAATAGGCAAGTGAGGAGTGTTTTGAGAGTGACCCCCCACCCTCCCTTTATATTTTTTTCAATGGATTTTAGGGTTTTAAGCCCTTGGTCGGGTCTTTAGCCCCTTTTTTGGGCCTTTAGCCCCTTCCGCCCTAACTTTAGCCCCTTTCAAGGTTTTAGCCCCTTTTTTAGGGCTTTAGCTCCTAGGGGCTATTTTGGGCTCTTTTCTGGGGTTTTTAGCCATTTTCTTCATCCTTGGGCTCTTTTGGAGGTGTGGGGGTCAAATGGAAGGTCTTATGGAGTGGAATGAGTGTTGTGAGATGGTGTCCTTGGGTGGTGTAGGCCATAGAGAGCTATGTGGGGGATTTTTGGGTTAACAATAGTAATACAAAATTCTTCCATAGATTTGCCAACCATATAAGGTTGTTTCATTCCATCTAGGAGGTTAAATCATAAGAGGGTTTTTTGTGTATATGATCATGAATCTATTGAGAAGGAATCAGTTAAATATTTCAAATATATTTATCAGCAAAATAACTCTTTCAATTTAAATGAATATATGAAGGTTCTAAAACATTAACCTAGATTCTTTTCTGAAGAAGATGAGATCATGGTTGGGTCCAAAGTTGGACTAGAGGAGGTAAAATCAACTTCAAAAAAATTTCCGAAGGCAAAAAGATCGGGACTTGATGGTTGGACAGTGGAGTTCTTTCTCCATTTGTTTTATGTGGCAGGAAAGGATCTGGCTGATGAAGTGGAAGAATCAAGACAAAAGGGTATGTTCATAGCAATATGAACTCTACCTTCATTGTGTTGATTCCTAAGAAAGATAGACCATAATATTTTAATGATTACAGGCCCATATCTCTTTGTAATCTAGTTTATAAAGTCATCACAAAGGTCATATCAAATAGGATTAAGCCTATTCTAGAGGAGAAGATGTTATATAGAAAATATATAACATAATGAGATATATAAACATATATAAATATTAAATATCAATATTAATATTAATAATTAATAAATAAGAAATGATTAATTAAATTAATTAATTAGAAAATAGAAAAAGATGTACCATTTCATTTGAAAAGGCACGATAAAGCTTATATAAATCCCTACCAATATAATTGTAAAACCATCATATATTATTTTATCATCTTTTATATACATCCATGGATTATTTGTATTTTTGAAATTGGAAGTTCGAGAAGTTCTAGTAAACATATTATTTAGCGTTTCAGTGGTAACCTTTCTTGGGCTTCTGTTGATTTCCAACTTGTAGGAAAACTCTCAAGGTTTGCTGGAACCCAGATAATTGATCTGACACGGGATTTTATCCATTCCATCATGCGCACATACGATCCCTCCCTTATACCCATTCAACATCCATCTCTTCTCCACCAATTCGCCGGCCTACATTTTCGGATGCTCTCCCTCCACGTCCCACTCCTCCGCATCCCTACACTGCTTGTTATCCCTCCACAGATCCATCTCCCCATTTTTGCGTCCACGCTCCCAATGCAACGTTGTCCTGTTCCATTTCTCCTCTCCCTGTTCACGCTCAAGCTCCTTCCTGCTTCCCCCCCACCATACAACTCCTCCAATATTCCTCGCACCATCCTTTCCTCTTGCTCTACGCTTCTCCTGCCTCCTCTTTCTCCTTACCGCCAACCCTGTGCCCTCCACCACTGTGCTACCACCCAACGCTTCCCATCCGCGCCACTCACAACCCTCATGCAACCTTCCCCTCCTCGTGCAGCTTCCATAACCCCCACGTTCTGTCCAATTCTTGCGTCCACCATCCCCGGGTCTCCGGCTCTTGCTTGTCCTCCACTCCTACAACCCACATCTCCCTCCCCTCTCCCATCTCCCTCCCCTCCTCGTGCAACTTCCCGTGCAACCCTTCTCTCCTGCCACCTCTTGCGTCCAGCCCTATGTCCTGTGTCCTTTATTTCCAATCCTCTGCATACAGCTTCCCGCCAACCACCCTTCTCCAGTCGTCGCTTGGGCTCATGTCCATTCCCTCCTTCACACCACCTTCAAAACCCTAATTCCACTTATTCAAAAAAAATATTATTATTATTTAATATTATAAAAATTCCAATAAAATACTATTGAAACTATATAATAATAATTTATTGTTATTATTATAGTTAATATTTTGAAATAATAGTTATTTTTGGAAAAGGAAAGAGGTTATTTAACCTAATAATAAGAAGACATAAATTCAAATCAAAAGAATAATTTCTTTTAAAGTCGAAGACCATTATCATTGAAGAATTCAAAGTCAAAGGAAGACTAAGTTATCGTCGAGACATCAAATTATGATGATTACAAAATCAGAACTACGGTTACGATTACAAGCAGTGCTAAGCAAGATAGAGTAATATAAAGAAAACTATCATCATCTACAAATTGAGATTACAAAGCAGGAAACTGCAAACAAATTATGGGAGCAGAAAAACCATTAGTCCCAAAGAGATAATGAAGAACTCAAGAAAATGTTGTCAAAATAATGATACAAAAATATCTCAATTAAAAAATCACAACCAAGACCTTGAAGACAAAATCAAAATATTTTTTTGTTGTTGACTAGGGGAATCAACAACTGGGGCTAGGATGGTACTCATGTAACATGGGGTTGAGGGATCCATTCCTGCTACCACTATACCCCTAGGCGCCCCACACTCGCCTGCAAGACATGGGACATAGGTAAACCCAGGTGGGATTTGATCTCATGACCTCCTTTACAACAAGTGACTTCATATCAAACGACGCCAATGAGCCACACTCGTTCGGGCTGACAAAATCAAAAGATTTGAAAATGAAAAAGAAAATCTTTATAGAAGCAATAACAAATTGGAAGAAGAATTAAAATATTTAAACGTGCTCATCATGGACAAAGATGATGAATTGGAGCAAATCTAGAGAAAGCTAAAAAGTCAAGAATCAGAGATATGTCGACATCAGCAATAGAAGGAAGAACTCCAATGAAAGTACGATGACACTAAAAAGAAGCACAAGGTAGAAATTGTGGAAATCAATGGCAAAATATAGCAAGCAATACCGAAGAACTATTTCAACTCATAATTCATAACAAGAGATTACTTACAAAAATCAAGAAACTAAAAAATAGTCAGAAGATGGAACTTTCCAATGAAGAACTCGAAGGAAGAATACTAAAACAGTAAGAAGAAAACCATTGTCTGAGAAATCTCAATCAAGAACTAGATGAACAAATCAAGAAGTTAAACGATGACAAACAGTCGCAAGACGAAAGGTTCAAGAAGATTTAGAATAATAATAATATATTAGAGAAAAAAATTAGTTAAAATAAAGAAGGAAGCATCCAAACTCTCAAAAAAATAAATTCAAGTTGAGGAAGAAGAAACAAATACAAATTTGGTCCCCGTCATAGTCCAAAAGGAAGACAATAAACAATAAGAACTCTTTATCGACACCCAAATTACAAAAATCATTTTGACCAACGATAGGGTTAAAAGAAAGATAAATAGAGGAGATATGAATTCAGAAGAGAAAGTACACAAAATGAATAGGCTAAGCAGAAAACAAGAAATTCCATCCAATAAAGCGGTCAACAAACAACTCCAATAAAGATAGATCTTGGATGGACGACTTCACAAATGATACAACAATTTTTCTTGGGAATATGTAACTCATATCATTTTGTTTCGTCAAGTGTCGTAGTTACTAACACAGATATTGAGAAGATGCCATTACAAACAAGAAATCAGACGTAAGCCTTGTCTTCTCTAAGCTTTGAGGACACAACTTCTTTTAAGGGGAAGACAATGTTATTTGAAAATATATATATAAAATAATGAGATACACAAACATATATACATATTAAATATCGATATTAATTTTTAATATTAGTATATATTAATATTAATAAAATAAATAGAAAAAAATTAAATTAAATTAATTAATTAGAAAATAGAAAGAGATGTACCCTTCATTTGAAAATGCACGATAAAGCTTATATAAATCCATACCAATGTAATTATAAAATCATCATATCTTATTTTATCATCTTTTATATACATTCATGGATAATTTGTATTTTCGAAAGTGGAAGTTCGAGAAGTTCTAGTAAACGAATTATTTACCGTTTCAGAAGATTTCCAAAGAACACTTTGGTTTTTTATCAAATAGGCAGATTTGTGATGCAATGGGAATAGATCAAGAATGTCTCCATTCGATCAAATCTATGAAAATGCAAGATTTCATTCTTAAAATTGATTTGATCAAAGGCTATGATCAGGTGGATTGGTCATTTTTAAAATTTGTTATGATTCAAATTGGGCTTCCAGCAAATGCCACTAATTGGATCATGGCCTGTATCACTTTTGGTAATTTTGCAATCATTGTGATTGGCTCTCCAACATTTTTTTTCAAAGCAAGCAAATGTCTTGTTTAGGGTTGTCTGTTTCCCCCACTATTGTTCCTCCTTGTTACTCAAGGCCTTAGCAGATTCATCAACTCATATAAACATGATAATCTCTTTCAAGGTATTAATATCTCCAAAGTTATATATATAACTCATTTTTTCTTTGTAGATGATGTTCTTAGTTTTGGAAAAGGTTCTATTGTTGAGTGGGTTTTCTCTAGGAGTTAATCCTTTCCTTTTGTTCAACCTCGAGGATGGTTGACAATCCTAAAAAAATAATGTTTCTTCACTTCTGCTTTGATCCAAGAATTAGGGAGCATATAGAACATCTTTTCCCATACAAAATGGAAGACCTGGATTCTAGTTTTAAATACCGGGCTTCTTCTTAAAGCCAAACTCATATAGAAAGGAGGATTGGAACTAGTTAATTAGGAGAGTGGAAAGGATGATCAATAATTGGGCTTTCGGATATTTATCATTAAGTGGAAGACTTATATTGGTGAAAGCAGTCCTTGAGAGTATTCTGGTATATTAGATGTCTCTTTCAATGGTTCCCTCTGTAGTTCTTGTGGCAATTAAACAGAGAATGTTCTAGTTCCTTTGGGTAGACAATCTGAAAAATAGAAAATTTCATCTTTCTTCTTGGGAAAGTTTGTCATTACCTAAAAAGATGGGAGGTTGGGGTTTAAAGCATTTGGGATGATTTAATTTATCTCTGAGTATGAAAAGCTTATGGTGTTGTATTACAGGGGAAGTTCTATGGAGTTTGGTGATCAAAGCCAAGTATCTTAAATGTTGGACTGTCACTCAATGGATCTGGAAGCCGGATAAAAATGTTTCTAATGCTTCGATTATTTGGAGGAACTTGAGTATACTTTATTATGTTCTAAGCAAAATAAATTCTTGGAAGATAGGTTATGGTTGTCATATGGTATTGGGCATCGATCCTTTTATTGGTGATGAGGGTCATTGTACTCTTTCAGGTTCTCTGATATCTGTGTTGAATAGAAAAAATATAGAATATCTTGCTCAGGATAGGAGAACAAATTTGTTTGAAGAAGATTATCCATATTGGATTTCCTCTAGTGACCTAGATTTGAATGGGGTTTTAGCAGATGAATGGGATACCTATGTTACACTTCTCAATAGAGTTGGTATTGTATTGAGGAATGAAGAATATAGGAATGTTTGGGAAGAAAAAAATCCCAATGAGACAATATCTACAAAGATGGATTATGAAGTCAATTTAACAAAGTCTTGGACTTATTCACCTAAATGGTGGGCTATTTATTTGTGGAAGTAGAAAATTCCCCTGGATATTAAGTGTTTTTTTTTGCTATGCCTTGAAGGAAAGATCCTTACATGGGACGATTTAACAAAAGGGGGACTCAACGGTCCCGATATGTGTGTACTGTGTAGAAGTGAGGTGGAAAATATCTCTCATATTTTTGTGAAATGCAGTTTTATCAAGGGGATATGGGATGATCTAGGAAAATTCTTGAACTTCCAATCCACTTGGGATGCCTTTGATCTATAAAAGTGTCTTTATAGTTGGTTCCATGCTAATATTAAGTTCAAAGATCTTCCTTTATTCATGGATTGGGAAGCCTGGAGGGCTCGAAATCATTGTATTTTTGAAAATCTTATTCCCTCTCGTTGTTTGGATACTATTAGATCCATCTCGAGCTTCATGAATCACTTCAAGGACAAGAAGGTTCCTAAGTCTAGGATCCTTAACATACCATGCTTGGAGGATAATATTCCTTATGTTTTTTTTTACGATGTTGAGAAGAATGGCCTTTGTGGTGCTGGCATGACTTTAAGCTATAAATCTGGACACGTAATTAAGATATGGTTGAAAGGGGGTTCTGACACAAATACTAAAGGTGAGCTATTAGCTCTTTGGTGCCTTTTTTTGTTGGCTAAAAGGAGAGGCATTGACAACTTACATGTAATGGGAGATTCAAAGGTTATCATTGATTGAGAAAATGGATTATTGGGTTTGAATACCCTTGCCATTGATAATTGGATTAAATGGTCTAGAGGTCACATTAACAGCTTCTTGGATATCTCATTCAAGCATATCCACAGGGAATTTAACAGGGTTGCCAATGGTCTGTCAAAAAATCTATGGGCGTAATGGATGGTTTACTACATTATGAAGAGTTTATGGATGAACTCTTGATAGATGTTGGCTCTACTTATGTTTTCTATATATTTTTAGATTGACATGTGGTTAGATGTTTTTATGCTCTTGTCTGGATAAGTTGGTGTTGTGTTAGCTTCATAATTTTGATATGATAGATGACTGAGGGACAATTGAACATTTTTTTTGTTTTTTGGGAGCAAGGTTGTTGAGTTTTTGTATTATCTTGCAATGATGTTTTTTGATGGAAACACAATTCATTATGCGTTGTAATATTTGTATCCAGATATTCTCAAATAATTCAGATAAACCCATCATTTCTGAGATAACCCACATATTGAATAATTGATAAATATATTGATGATGTTTTTACAATTACAATGGTAGGGATTATGCAAGTCAATTCATGCTTTTTCAAACATAAACTTTTCTTAATTAATTAATTACACTTATTAATTATTTATATTAATATTGATATTTAATGTTATTATTTTATATATCTTATATATATATTACATTGCCTTTCTCTTAAGGGAAGCTTTGTCCTCAAAGCTTGTTGAAGACAATGATTACGCCTAATTTCTTGTTTGTAAGGTCATCTCGTGATCTTGTGTGTTAGTATCTATAAACCTTGATGAAATGAAAAGATATGAGCTACAAATTCCCAAGAAAAAATGTCGAATCGTTTGTTAAGTAGTCCATCTGAGATCTATCTTTATTGGAGTTGTTGGTTGATCGCCTTGTTGGAGGGAACTTCTCATATTCTGCTTAGTTTGTTGATTTTGAGTTCTTTCTTTTATGAATTCATAATTCTTTTGTTTATGTTCATTTTGACCCTGTCATTGGTCAAAATTATTTTTATAATTTGGGTGTTGATAATGAGTTTGTGTTGTTTATTTTTTTACTAGATTGACTCATTTTTGAACAATGACGAAGACATGATTTGTATTTGCTTCTCTTTCACGAACTTAGCTTTTTGAGTCCGAGGGATTTGATGTCCTCTTCTGAATTTGCTCCAACTTGTTTTCCAACGAAACTTTATCATTCTTAAGATTCCTAATCATTTATTCTTGCACTTTCTTATCATATTTAATCTTATGAATATGATCCATTAGATCTTGTTTATGATTCTTAAGGCGACCATTTTCTTCGATTCTAATAGTTTCTTCTGAATATCTTGAATCTCCTCTTCTAACTTTTGATTGTCTTGTGCTTTATCCTTTGCTTTCTTGATTTGACTAAACAATTTATGGTTATGATCTCTTAGACGAGAGATCTCTTCTTCCTTATCCATGGCAACTTTGTCGAATTCTTTCTCCATTTTTGTTATTGACTTCTGACTATATTCGGTGATAATTTTTGAAATATTTTTTAAGATCTTTTGATGTTACTAGATCCGACTTCCATGTAGAATCCTGTAATGTTATATTTTTCTATTTGTATGAAAATGTTAAAAACTTATTCTTCATGTTTAAAATGAATGTCCCTAGTGTTTCCATCTAGGGTGAACCTAGAATGATGTCAACTTCATTTAGATATATAGTCACAACATTTAATTGGGATGTGAACTTATACTCATCAATTGTTAGTTGTAAGTCCGTAATTTCATATTGCTTATCACCATAAGTATATCTCTTTTCAATTACACTTGATTATGGGACTAATAATTGATTTGCCAAGATGTTGCTAATGTAATTTCTCCTGATGGTTGGACATATAACTATGCTAATACTTTTTCCTTGAATAGTCCTCTCAAGTTTTAGTAGATCATTGACTACTTTTGAGTAGGTCTTAGGGATTCTTTCTTGAACTTCACTCTGGGGCAACATTTTATTTTTATCCAAATTTCCGTTAAATAATAATAATTATTATTATTATTATTATCTTCTTTGGATTCTTTTTTTATTATTATCTTATTTCCCCCTTAATACTTATTGTATATTGAATGTAGATTGGGTGGTTGGGAGGAATGATTGTTACCCTTCCCACCCAAGGGTCAAATCTTGCTTTATTCCCTTCACTTTTATGTAAAACCCATTTTTATCTCACTTAATGTAAAAAGTTATAATATAAAAATTTCCAATATAAAAGAGTAATTAGTTTCCCACTCTTAACTAAATAATACATTCATGAATAAAGTAGTAAGTTCAACCATGTGTGGGTTTTTTTTTGTTTCCATTTTTTAATTTTCTTTCTTTTTCGTTTTTTTACTTCTTCCTTTTTCTCTCTTGGTCAAATACCACAATTTTAGGGAAGCCCTAGGATAATGGTTAAAATCCAGAATATGGTCAAAGGCCTAGATCACAAACTTAGCTCTGATACCACTGTAATATCTGTATCCAGATATTCTCAAATAATTCGGAATAAACCCATCATTTCTGAAATAACCCACATATTGAATAATTGAAAAATATATTGATGATGCTTTTACAATTACAAAGGTAGGGCTTATATAAGCCAATTCACTCAATGTTGGAGACATTTACCATCATACACACTCTTTTGGTCAAATTCGCCTAGTTAAACCACTATCCTAAGTTTAATTGACATCAGTGGAGCATTAATTGCCATCATCCCAGTCACACGCACGCCTACCTTTAGTCAAGGAGGCTAACTTAGCCTTCTCCTACAGTCAAGGAGGCTAACTGGAGCACTCCGGGAGTGATCTGTGTGACATTAATGCACCTAATTGCTAACTGGTGGTTCAACCAGTCAGTTACAGTCAGTTAAGGCGCCTCTAGTCATTTAATATATTATTTAATGATTATTTATTATTATTTAATGATCTGGAGTCAACAAGGCACCTCCACCAACTTCTGATGGACAGTTTAGCTTCAGTTAACCTCATCGGGGTTCATTGAAGTCATGGAGCACTAGCACTTGATGATTGGATTGCTATGACATGTGTTTTGATCTCCTTCAGTTGAGATCCAGTCATTTATTGCACTCCGACTTCAGTTAGGGTTTGGTGAGTCAATTAGGGTTTTGGTCAAGTGGTTAACTGAGTGAGATTGCATGGTTGAGAGTCAGTTAAGCTAGACTCACTCACTTAATTCGAATTGTCTCCTTAGGTATTCGAATTCTTCATGGACTTAAGCCATTGCTCAGCATTGGTATTGTAACCCTTTATTGTTTATTAAATATACAGAGAGGAAACCAATTATGGTTCCGATTATTTCCAATTCATGAGTATTTGTTAATTATTCTTTGATGATTTTGATTCCTAGTTCCTAGATCATGTGCAAGAATTAATATGGTATCAGAGCATGCGGCGGGACGAAGAACAATCTCTCAAAAACAAGATTTTTGACAGATTTCTCCATGAGAAGTGAGCAATAGCTCAAAATTCCAGCACTGCACCATAAGCCAAGGCTTACCACTCAATATCCCAAGTAAAGAACTTGTTGATCAAGCTTGCTTGATTGACTATGCTGGGTGTAATGAAAGCCTAAATGTGCAGGCTGTCTTA
>LPNX010231528.1:706928-735130 GCA_001517045.1 Pseudotsuga menziesii | reverse complement strand
AATTGAAGAAAGTCTCCATGAAGTGACTCCTTCTCCTTATGCTCCGGAAGTTCATGAGATCTCTGATATCTCATCTTCTCATATTGCTGAAACAGAAGAAGCCATTCGAATCTCTGATATTGAAGAAAAACACTGCTGCACTTCCATGCAAACATTCACCGGTGATTTTCCTATGAATTCTGTGCAAAATTTACCAGTAATTGCTTCCGAAAGTGAAGAGAAATTTGAATTTTCTCCCTCTAATGTTGCTGCTGGTGTGCAAATATGTAAAAACTTGGATATTTTGGAAGAAATATCAGATTATAAGAGTGAAACATTAGCTCCCCATGATCTATATCTTCCAGCAAATTCCTGCAGGATTGCATGCACCAAAATTCAGAATTTTGAAGAAGAAGAAAACTGTGCATCTACCGTCTCAGTTGACCATAATTTTGGATCTGATACGAACCTTATTGGATTTGATATGATCTTATTTGGATCTGATTTGATATTGCTTGGTTCAAAATTTCAGGTTCATAAACCTTCAGTACTGCTTGTAGCTGTTCTCATCAATGGTGTGAAGAAACAAGTACCACAAGTCTCCTACAAAACTGCTGCTGGGGATTTCATTTCATTTCATAGTTTTGGATCTGTTGTGAACTTATTTATATCTGATTTACATTCTGATCTGATATTATTTGGTTCATATTTTAAAATCCAAAAGCCTTCAGTCATGCTTGTAGCTGCTCTCACCAATTTCGGTGTGAAAAATCAAGTACCGCAATTCTTCTTCAAATTTGCTTATGGGGATTTGGTGTTAGTTTCCTCTTATGAGGTTGCTGATATTTTATTCTGTGATTCATTAGCTATTTCAGAATTTATATCAGATTATGGAGCTTAAGCATTCGCTCTCCAGAGTCCCAGGGATTCTCTACCTTTGGTCACAAGCTCATCTCCTCACAGAACTAGTAAAGAGGAAGACATTCTGCATCCGCTTAAACACTTGCTCCTAAAAATTGGGGCTGATTTTACCACTCATGGTTTGTTGTTCAAGGCTGCAACATATCAGTTTCTTGAGTGTTCCGCACATGGTTCGAATCCTCAAGAACCTTTGCTCTCTCTTCAGATGATTTCAGTTGCTCTACATGGGTCCAGTTTTCACCGTGCAGCTGTTTATATTTCTGATTCAGTTGAGTGCATTGTTCTTCTTCCGAAGTGGAAGATTCCTCTAGACATATTCATTTAGTTTGGATTCAAAGGTTCACATGCACAGTCTCAGGATGCTGCTGCATAGAAGAACCAATTCTTGATTTACTGCTTAGTTTGAGGGGGGGTATTTTTCCCATGAGGTTTTCCCTGTTTCCTTGGTTATATTAAGCAGTTACTTTATTGTACAGGGTGACCTATGGCCTTTGTTGCCAGGGCCCTAGCATTTTTATGCATCTATGTTTTCTAACTCTTCCTGAGTATAGCTTAAGGGGAGGTGTTGGAGACATTTACCATCATACACACTCTTTTGGGCAAATTGGCCTAGTTAAACCACTATCCTAAGTTTAATTGACATCAGTGGAGCATTAATTGCCATCATCCCAGTCACACCCACGCCTACCTACAGTCAAGGAGGCTAACTTAGCCTTCTCCTACAGTCAAGGAGGCTAACTGGAGCACTTCGGGAGTGATCTGTGTGACATTAATGCACCTAATTGCTAACTGGTGGTTCAACCAGTCAGTTACAGTCAGTTAAGGCGCCTCCAGTCATTAAATATATTATTTAATGATTATTTATTATTATTTAATGATTTGGAGTCAACAAGGCGCCTCCACCAACTTCTGATGGACAATTCAACTTCAGTTAACCTCATCGGGGTTCATTGAAGTCATGTAGCACTAGCACTTGATGATTGGATTGCTATGACATGTGTTTTGATCTCCTTCAGTTGAGATTCAGTCATTTATTGCACTCCGACTTCAGTTAGGGTTTAATGAGTCAATTAGGGTTTTGGTCAAGTGGTTAACTGAGTGAGATTGCATGGTTGAGAGTCAGTTAAGCTAGACTCACTCACTGAATTCGAATTGTCTCCTTAGGTATTCGAATTCTTCATGGAGTTAAGCCATTGCTCAACATTGGTATTGTAACCCTTTATTGTTTATTAAATATACAGAGAGGAAACCAATTCTGGTTCCGATTACTTCCAATTCATGAGTATTTGTTAATTATTCTTTGATGATTTTGATTCCTAGTTCCTAGATCACGTGCAAGAATTAATACTCATTTTTCAAACATAAAGGCATGTCACTTGACTTTTCCTAATTAATTAAATATTTCTACTTATTAATTATTAATTATTTATATCAATATATATTAATATTAATATTGATATTTAATGTTATTCTTTTAAATATCTTTTTTTTTGTAATGCTGCAAATTCTATTAAATAAATGAATAAAAAATTACATGTCCATGATGATTCTCAAGTGGCTTTAGATAGTGGAACCACCATCCTAACTAGTCAAAGTTATAGACTCGTCTGGTATGATCATAACAAAAAAAACTTACTAGCATAGGAGACCAAAAATTAGGCTCGTACTCCATTATTATGCAGTTTATCAAAGTATTTAACATAAGACTAAAAAACAGACTGTAACATAAAGACTTGAAATGACAATCCGAACCTGAGGGAGGCAGAGCCTTCAAAGGAGTCATAACCACAAATTACGGAGGGGGAACCTCCTCTAGGATGGAGTAACCCAAACTCCCATAATCAGAATTGCTAGCAAGATTTTTTACTGGAAGGGGAGAAGACTTGCTGCTCGGTTCCTCGCTATTGCGAACGCGCTTGAACATAGGTTCGATTGTAGTGGGGATGGGAAAAGGAACGCTGGTAGTCGTTGTCTGAACAAGAGCAGAGCCCTTTTCTATCGAATTTCCACCTGTAGCGCTGCTGCATCCCACCTCCGTGTTGCTTGCTCGTTGCTGCCAGCTGGCTAGGCGCTTCCAGGAAAAGGTGGCATCCAGACCATTGAGCTGGTTTTCCAGGTTTGTCAGCTTGGCTTTGGTCGAGAGCACCGTACTACGTGCAGAGCTCCAGTTGCCCAGCATGTCCTCCGTAAGAGTGCCCATCATATTTTTTATGAGTCAGTAGTGGTTAATTTTCTCGCAACCCCTACTAGTGGCTAGATGTTTGTTAACCAATCGAGCCTTCCAGTGATTGATCAAGACTCAAACATGCATGGAGATTCTAGGTTCGTATCCCTCCTCCACCATCAAACTTAAGCCGCGTTGAGTTTTCCCCCGGCCATTGCTTCCCCTTCATGGGTTTCTCTTTGCCTCGACATAGCAAAAACTAGAGCTAGATTATGCAGCTGAGGGGAGCAGTACTGTTGCAAAATCGGAAGCAAATTCAGTCCTTTGTGTTGCAGGGAGAACCACCTAAGCAGAGACGAGAAGGAAAATCAGAGACAAATACCACAAAAATCACAACAGAGAGCCACCGAATGCTCCCTCCCGTGTCTATATCTTGCCACCTTAACCAATTCTGCTGTACAATCCCAATGCCTACACATTCCAAATCAACCGCCATCAAAACCATAATTAATGGTTGATGGTACTGGTTTGGCTCTCATCCAACTCTGGAGGGGACGTCCTCACCCGCCCACATTGAAGTTCTGAGGGGCTGGGGTGGGGACTTAAAGGCTCTGGCATGCGTGGTGCCATGTAGCCAGCTCACAGATCGAGGCGTTAGGTGTTGTCGACGGGACATGCATGCACCCACATCCGGGTTATTATTTTATATATCTTATTATGTTATATATATATTTTTATATAACATGTGTCATCTCAGCGTTGTTTTGCTTCGCTCGAACTAAACTTATGTAACTTTGATTTATATGAATAACAAGTTACTTTTTTCTCTAAAAAAATGTCTATGAATATACTTATGCTAAAAACTTTCTATCCCATTATTCTTAGAATTGGTCCATTAAAAAATATAAACTCTACTATAGTATGATCTTTATCCTAGCAAAAATGTCTAACAAGTTGGTAACTTCCTATTAACATAATGTGTGAAATAAAAACAGAGGTTGAGGTAAGAGCCAATAATGAGGACAAGCGAATACCCTGATAAAAACTCATGTTCAAATTCTTGCTTGTAAGAAATCATATCATTCCATAAAGACCTCATACAACCCAAGTGTTGCTCTACTCTAGTTGATTATGTTCTATCCAACATTAAAGCTGGCCTCGCTCTATGAAGTTTGTCTCCAAAAAAAAGTAGTAAACTAAGCTTGCTGGGCAAAATGAAGGGTTACTCACGATTAAAAAAAAAAATATTAAAACCATGACATTTTCAAATCTCTAAACAAACAAAACACCTCGTCACAACAAGGTTGCGCATACAAACATCATGTCACATCGAAATTCCCTAAAAGGCTTCCCATAACCCGACCGACGTATGAAGATGCCTCAGATAACCGAACCGACTTAGTTATGCAAATTAGTACAACCAATAGCAAAAATTCAAACCCTAGTGATTGTGCAATTTTTCACAATCAACGACGTAAAGGGCAGATCGACGCCGTCCACTTGTCAAGAAAAAACTGGTATGGAGTAGGGTGTATGGTGGTGACATTATCCCCGCGGACCCGACGACAGATGCAGTCTGATTAATGAATGTTTCGCTGTCAATTTGAGGTGTATTGCGATTCGCGAACTCGGAACGTCGAAGAGCTACTTATACCTAGGTATGCTGCGAAAATAATACCCTACCCTCCAAGACATGGCACGAGTGAAATCTATCTTTTAGACTATCTATAGCTCGCAGTTGGTCCTCGAACATGTTTAAGTTTGGTCAATGGTGGACGGAGAAAACAGCCGGATTAGGGTAGCCATTGACAGGTATTATTAATACCCTTTCATTTACATTTCTCGTGGTTTCTGTAGAACTTTTTGCAATTTCGAACAGTCAGTGAGGAAGTCAATCAGTTGTAGAATTGCCTATGAAGCTTTTATTGGCAATTGCCAACATTATTTGTTCTACTGATTAGGAAAGGCTAATGTTCAATGTAGTGGAAGTGCTTGAAGTTGCTGGCATGTGAAATAGGTTCCTGAAAACATTTATTGGGTTATGCTTTGTGCAAGTCTTGATGACATGCCTTGATTATTTAATTTATGTTAAAGATTAAACACCAGAAGCAGAAGATGGTGGAACACACAATGGGCATATTGATTGCCCTCTCATTATTATTATTTTCTTAACTCAAATGGGTAGTTTTTTATTTATTATTTATTAGGAATACCGGGTATGACTTGGCAATTGACAATCAACCGTTTACAAAAATAACAGAAGGTAAAGTTCGAGAAGACCAAAAATTTACATAGATCTTTGAGCTTAAAAATCTTTCTATTTCAATGACAGACTGCTTAATGAAACACTCTCATGGGAGCGACAGAAGTATACTAGGATCTCCTTTGATACTGAGATTTCCTGGAGGCAAAAGGCAAGCTTTATTTGCCAGCGAGTCTGCATGATTGTTTAACTCTCGCAAGATATGGAAAGAAGTAACCCTTTCAAAGTTTTTCAAAGTATTACGGATACGCTGCAGAGTTTTATTCAAGGAAGGATTGTTAAAGTGATCTTTAGAATTTAACAATTTGATCAATAGCTCAGTCCCCAAAAATTTGAACTGACTGGTATCCGATCTCCTTTACAATCTGGCAAGCTTTAAGAAGGCTGAAACTTTTTGCCTGATTATTCGAGCTAATTCCAAGACCCCAGCTGAAAGAGGTTTCTCTCATACAGTCCGGCAAAAAAATCAACCCACCAGCACCAGCAATCTCGGGATTTCCCTTGGACACGCCGTCGAAAAAGATGGTAGCAATGCTGGAGCTCTTCCACCACGATGGAAAGGTTGCAGCACTAAGCCTCACACGCCAGGAAGGAGGAAGCAAAGGTTTGATAATGATTGACCTTCGCCCAATCGTAGAAGAACCCAAGCATGCGGCGATTTCTGGAGGCAGAGAGGATTTTTTAATTGTTTTACTGACAGATTCCAAAATTAGTGATTTTGCTTTGCTTGCCACATCTCTGGAAGTGGATGAATTGCTGTTAAAAAGCTATTCATTTTTGGCAAGCCACAATTTCCATCAGATCCATTTTGGTATTGATTGCCAGAGATTATTCCATTCTGCATTTTTTCCTTTTAAAACAGGGAGCCGATCTTTCCAGGGAACAAACAATGGAACGATTGCCATGTGAGAGGGAGCAGCAACGTTCAGTCCATGAAGTACCAGCTTCCATACTGACTGGGTGAAAACGCAATTGACAAATATATGCTCTAATGCAGAATTACAAAAGCAACATCTGAACGGACCATGAAACCTACGTTTATGGTTTGTTCTTCTAGGGTAAACTAAGATAGATCTTTTGCTTCTTTTATGGAAGTCACTACCATAACAAATTTCTTGGTGAGACACCTTAGAATCTTCTAAACAACTACCTTCTGTTCTAGAGGTTTGCCATAGGTTTGAAATTGGCTTACAGTGCCTGAAACCCTAGTCATAAACTGATCTACATTTTATGTTTCCTTCATTTTCAAACTTTCAAACTGAAGTCGAAGAGTTTGCAATCTTACCGTTTTTACTCGGTCTGTTCCCTTGTAGGCGGATGCGAGTAGATTCCAAGCTTGGTGTGTGCTGGTAGCTCCTGAGATCCATGGGAAAATGGACTCCTTGATGCAACTTTGGATCTGCCATTTGGCTCTGAGATCTCGTTCTCGACGAGCTTCTACGACATTCTTCTGGGCATTACTCATTGCAGCCAGAGCACTTGTATCAGGTTCTTTGAACCCGGTTTCAACCATATCCCAACATTTGTTGAGCTAGAGAAACGTCTTCATCTTGATAGACCAAAACTCATAGTTGTTACCGATCAATACAGGTCCAGAGATCTGCTTCAAATTTGAAGTGCTTGTGTTGGTAGTAGCCATGTTCTTATGACTATTTGCTTGATCAAACTTCTTATGTAGATCTGGTCCTTTAACTTAGTGACGCTCCTTGTATAGCGAGCATAGGGCGTCAGTCAAAAAGCTTGTATGTGAAGAGTGGCTGAAGCACTCTTCCTTTGGACAAGGTGTGTCACCGACGCTCTTTTCCTTTAGACAAGGTGTGTCACTGCTGCACTTTTCCTTTGGACAAGGTGTGTCACCGACGCTCTTTTCCTTAAGACAAGGTGCATCACCGATGCACTTTTCCTTTGGACAAGGTGTGTCAATGGTTTCAGTGACACTCTTTTCCTTCATGTAAGGTGCCTCACCAACACACTTTTTCTTCAAACAAGGTGCGTCACCGACGCATTTTTCCTTCAGGCAGGGTGCATCAGTGGGTTAGTGACACTTTTTCTTTAGGCAGGGTGTGTCGGCGCTCCAAGAGAGAAGAAAAAGAAAAAAATACACCCGATTCCTCGATGTGTTCCGGCTTCGATCACAACCTCCATTTGTGGGTGCTTTCCACTATGTGAAAAGGCTTACCCAAGACAAAGGGAATGGATCAAGCCATACGTTCTAATATCATGTTAAAGATTAAAGACAAGAAGCAGAAGATGGTGAAACACATAATGGGCATATTGATTGCCTTCTCATTATTAGACTCAAGTATTTATAGGATTACATCACAACAATACCATGGGCCAATACTATGGGCCAGAAAATACTATGGGTCACTAGTCAAGATAAGATGACCAAATCAAATACTCAACTAACTGACTAATGAATGTTGCATTTGATCAGTGAGATTACATTTCTTAACAATTTATACTGAATGATGAGGATGAGGAACTTGAAGCTCAATTTTATGTGCAACGGAAATGCAATGCACAGACTTAATGGTGTGTCAAGACTTAAGGTTACGTGATCAATACCAGGTTACTTTCTTGTTCGTGCAGCTAGAAAGATATGCAATGGTGGTGATAGTATTTGTAGTTCACACACAATGCTCTCCAAGAATGGTCAGAAACCATTAACAAATTTAACTAGTCTAGTGGGATTTACTATAGTCTATCCTGAAAGGGTAATGCAAGTGTCTTATTGATAAGTCATTCCAGTCTTCTAGGACGTTCACCAAGAGGAATGACATCTCCTCTTCTGTTAGTGACAGAGTTTGTTTGAACATGATTAATTGAATTGATTTTGTTAATCATTAATAAGTAGACTTCTCACAGTCTTTTTTGTTTTTTAGTTGATGGCAACAAGGTACTCTATAGGGCCACCTGTAAGATGAAAAGCTACACCCAACCATTCTCTACAAGATGCATCTTTTCCTCCCATTACTTTGGAATTACTCTGTTTAATCCCCAAAATATGTGGAGATATTTTCATTGAATGCCCGCCATGTGCCAAGAATCGAAGGTTGTACATTGTTTGATGAAACGCTGGACCATGGATGGTTGCCAATGGTTGGAATTTTTTTTGGAATCGCAAGTATCCGTGTCAAGTGAGAGTTATATACCCCTCTTATCTTTTTTGATTAGTTCAAAGATGCCTGGAAATTGAGGTTGGTGGTTCAACCTCTGTTTGGTACAAGTAGGGCCATGAAGCTATAGTGCCCTTTGTTCATGTTATTGGAGTCTGCTATAAAACTCTTAAGTGACAAGGCTTTGATGGTGTACTCTTGATGGTGAGCAACGCTTTGGTGGTTATCCTTGATGAGCATGCTAGATTGATGTGGATTTGAATTTGAGGTAGTGCTCCTCTCTTTCAAGTTATTTCATTGTGGTCTACTACTTCCCCATGGCCTCCTCAATTCACAATGAGTCAGACTATGATCCATTCCTTGACCATTTCTCACTACTCGTTGTTGGGTGATGTTATTTTCTTAAGGGGCCATACCAAGCCTTTACATGTACTGATGCTTGATTGATCTGTGAATGCCTTTTGTCTTCAGGAGATTGACTTGCTCTCAATGGGTCCCCACATGGTTTTAGATGATGTTTTGGGCCCCCTCATAGTATATGGGATACACCTTCTCTAGTGAGGTAACTTTGCGATCTTTTGATTCTGAATGGTCTCCAGCATTTTCCTGCCTTTTGACAACTTCATTTGTTTCCCTTACGATGGTGTGCAAGTGTGGTTTATTTTTTCCTAGTTCAAGTCTATGTATGGGGGAGTGCCCCCTTGTGCTTTGTTCCTGAAGTGTGCTTTGAGAGGGAGTGTTCCAAAAGCACTTGCAGGAGCATGCTTCCAAATTGATTCCTCCTGGTAGCGCAAATAAGGATCACACTCCCTACACTTTAGAGCACTCCCTGCCTCTACGGGGAGTGACACTCCTAGAATGCTCTTGGGGTGCTCCTATAATGCTCCCGAGAGCTAAAAAATGTTCACCTAATGGTTTGGAAGCATTCCAATATCCTATTCCAAATTGGGTATATTTGCTTGCTTGTGAGAACCATGACAAGGAAGGAGTCTAAATGCACGATGATTTTGCATTTTCGATGAATTTTTTATAAGAACCTGACGATTCTTTTTTAGAAAAAAATGGATTTTGTGTTATTCAAATTGTGGTTCTGACTGTATAAATAGATTCAGCAGCCTTGAATACCCCACGAGCGTCTTGATTAAGCAATTTCAACATTGTTTTCTGAGAATTTAAAAAATTCTTCCCGGATTCCGTCCAAAATCCTGCTGGGACACGTTGTTGGAAAGAGGCGAAATCATTGCCCGTTTAGACTACTCCCCAAGACAAGGTTTGAAAAGGTTGCTTAATGAATGTCTAGGGTTTCTTGATGGATTAAAACCATTGTTGAAAAAATTGGCACCGACGAATAATCAACGAGGGTCTAGGATACAACTTATTGACAACATCGATAAAAAAAATCGACAATTATGACAAGCATTAAAAAATTAAAATGCAAAATAAATTCTTTTTTTTTCAAAATTTTAAACATATAAACTAACAACATCAAATAACACATAAATATGGAAGAAACATTGATATATATGCTGTAGTGGATGCCAAATAAAAAATGATACATCAAAGTTGATATCGATCTTGAACCTTGATAGCTATCCAATCAAGGGATCAAAAGTAGACAACCAATACAAAATGCCATCAAATATATAAATGCATCTCATCATTATGAGTCTTTTATAATGACAAATCTAGCAGCTAGCTATCCAGTATCAATGGCCTCTCCACTTTTATGGGAAAAGGTCATGGCTTGTTTGCAACTAGAAGGTCCTACATCATCTATCTGATGTTCACTGGTGGGTGTAGCTATATCAATCTACGTAGAAGGTGGTGTTGATGCTGTCACATCACCCTTCATGATGTCAAAGGGTTCCTCTGCTTCCCATGCTTGTTTCTCCTCCCTTGCCCCCTGTGCCTGCTACTCCTGCTCCTCCTCTAGCCATGCAGGTGTGTCCTCCATAATAGGTGCCTAGTAGGCTAGTACTCCACCCTCCACTCAAACAATATGTTAATATTGTCTAAGGAAATGGCGTCCACGTTAGGTATTTTCTCTAGCTGTCTCACCCATAGTTGGACATTGTAGTGGACATATACTGAATCATTAAGATGTGGGAAATCCAGCTTGTAAGAGGGTCATAATTAATTTAATGAGTCTTAAGGGTCATAAATATGTTAGAGGGTCATAAATTATAATAATTTTAATTTGTTAGTTGAATTTCTAACAATTTGTGCTTCTTTGAGTGTAAATTTTCAAACACACTCCAATTGTGCTTTTGCTCGCACCATGAAGTGCTATAGGTTTGGCTAATAACCCAAATGGCAAATTTCCATAAATTTGGTGCTTTTGCACCATAATTTTGCCACCAATCATCTACAACTAATACAAAAAAAGACGTAAAATTACATTTCATTTACAGTGGAAAAAGGAAATAAACTAACAAAGAAAACATAATTCAACTTTCACATAAAACATGATTAAAATTCCAAGTTCTAAAGGCTTATGTGGCATCAAGATACTCCTTCCACGGACAACATCAACAAAGCCAAATAGTTTGCTAGCTTCTCTATACATCTCCATCTCGCGATTAATTGTTCTACAAGCAAAGACATCATCTATCATCCTTTGGAGACTTGTCAGGAGGCCTTCCATCACCTCACCATAGAAATCGAAGTTACATAAGTAAGCATGGGTGGGGTTGCGGAAAAGTTCTACTGCATGATTTGACCGATGGAGCATCCTACTCCATCGACTATTGATCAAATCCTATATCATGTATTTTTCATATCTGATGGTACCCTTGCCCACATAATAAGATTTTATAGCTTCTTTGGCCTAATCCATGGCCTCGTAAAAGTAGCCTATTGTGGGTTTATCCCCAACAACCAAGTAGAGAACCTTTACCTCATGTTTGCTAACCATGCACACTTCTTGCACTCCTTCCTAAAAGGAATTGGTGTACACAAGTTTAGTGATGGCTCTCCCAACCTTTCTTGTGCTAATGCACAATTGCACCACTCATCACAAACAAACATTTGCTCCACTTCAAATTGACATTGGAGCATAGACTGAAGAGAAATGAGTTGCTTACAAAACCTGTGACTGTAGGATGCAACGACTCCCTGTTTCTTGTGAATTTCCTCATGAGGCTAAGAAAAAATGTATGGTTATATATGAATTTTGTGACGCTCCTAGCCCAATCAATGACCTCTTTGACGAAGGATATTTTTCCTAGACCCTCAAGCATCTAATGGGTGCAATGGGTAGCACATGGAGCCCAAACCACTATGGGGTGCCTCTCCGTTAGCAACTTATTGACAACTACATAAATAACTGCATTATTTGTTATTATTTGCACCACATGTTGCAAACCAATCCCTTAGATGAACCCATCCATCCATTCAGACAACAATGTCACATTTTTAACATTCAATAATGCATCTACAAATCTAATAAACATTGTACCCCTAGGACATTGTACCAAGAAATTAAGAAGGGTCCTACCCTTACCATCTATCCAACCATTTGACATCACTATGCATCCAGAGGCCTCTAATGACTTATTTAGGTCTTCCATTTTAGTATTTATGTCATTTTTTTCCACTTGAGAATTGGCCTCCGCAACTCCTTGTAGGTAGGGCACTTATACCCTAGGCCAACAACGGTGATAACATCATAGATTGATTAGAAAATGGATTGGTCTTTGTAATGCTCAAAGGTATATCACTCCAAAAAAGACAACTCCCAACAACCTTGTTTGCTTTTTGCTTCTTTTTTTTTAACCGTTGACTGCATTGAAGATTATGCCCTCTCTAGTTCTTGGAACAAAGAAAGGTGAGGTCTATGCTATTGGGAGCAGGAAGCGAGAGCGGGAGCGGAAAGATAAATTTTGAAAAGCTTCCGTTTTGGGAGCGTTTTTTATATAATATATATTTTAATATATTTTGATGCATATATTTAAAAAAACATGTAGAATGCCAAATTAGCTATGTAAAACATGAAAGCATAGATATAATCATTTAGTACACATATAAAATCAATAATCTTGGAGCTATAAGTTATAACATTGTCATCAAATGATCAATCATTAGCAACATCAACCTTAAGTTTAAACATATAATATTTGCAATCAACAAACTCTAAGAGATAACATCAACCATGAAATGAAACAGAGCATCATATTCATTACCAAAGAGTTGTAAGATAAAGGCGAAGGTCCTATAGTTGAAAACCTACTGGTGGTTGTTGTATGAATTTGATCACCATCCCGATCACCCAAAATTCAACCTCCAAGCGCTCTACTGCTATGGTTCCATCCTCCAAATCAAGCTCCTCTGGATTGTTGTCCCAAGTCAAATATTTTCTATCATTCTCGGCCGCATCACAATAATGGGACAACATTGTCAAGTTGTAGTGCACATAAACCAAGCTTTCTGCTCGATCGGCATTCAAATTGTTTCTCTTAACATTTTGGATGAAGTTGTAGGTGCTCCAACACCTCTCTGTAGAAGAAGTGTTAACAACCTATGAAAGCATCTGTTGTCACATATATAGTAGCTGGGCTACTTTAGTTCCTGCGCAGTACTGATCAGTTCTTTGAGCCAGTCCTTTGCTATGAGATCAACAGATGATGAGCCACTAGTTGATGATCTCCCACTTTCAGCAGATCCAGAGTATCCAAATTGACCAGTTCTATGCCATGACTGAGCCTTATGACCCCAGATTCGATGATTGAGTTAGCCATTCTTTCATGACCTAGAGCAGAGATTGTTATAGTGCCCATGATATGTAGCAGCAGTAGTTGTTCAAGTGATCTTCAGATTGGTTTCAGATCCAGTGCAGGTATATTATTTTGATTATTATATATGTATTGTGCTTATACTTGCCAACATAATCTAATTGTACTTGAGTCTCATTGTTAGCATTGATAATTGAGCATGCATGTCCATTTTGTAGTTTGCAGCATCAGAGTTTAGCACTTGGGTCATCATTTGATTAGTCTTGACTTGGTCAACCCAGTGTTGACTAAGCCAGGAGCAAGGCTCAGGATGAGTTATAGACTGATGGTTATGGATGATGATTATTTTTGATCTACATGTGTCCATTAGACATATTCATGCTCCAGATGGTGATTTGCTATGATGGTTTGTATTATTTTTATGATTATCAACATTTACAGGCTTTATTATTATTATGGTTCTGACATGGATGGGGCCTCTCATATACCTTTGTGATGGATATATTGTGTATGGGTACTCATTCCTAGTTGATTTGGACATTTTGAATCCATTGGTGCAACTGGTTTTCAGTTTCGGGTAGTTACAACCTACAGGATAGATATGGTTTTCTTGGGATTTTGCAGCAGATTTGCCATGGGAAAATGAAAATAAAACACAATGTGGAGAACAATGAGATCTCCTAGGGCGCTAGAGGGAATCTTGGGATGTAGTTAGTCAATTGTACCATACTACCATGTTGCGAGATTCATCTAGTCATTTGGCTTTAGTTTTCGGTCTCTTGTGAGATATTGGTTCTTTTATGTTCCCAAGGCAACATTTTAATAATAAAAAATGGCTAATGAGGAAATCGATTTGGGCAATTGAGGCAAAGGAATGGCATGAAATTGGTCTGAGGCATAGTGTGTGGGTCACCTTCATCATCCAGCATCAACTTCATTCCACTTGGGGTCCAATCATCCTTGATTTATGCAGTTTGAGGGTGTTTTGATCAGTGTTACAAATATCGTGTTGGCGAATATATCGCCGAGGGTCCAAAAATAAATTATCGGATTTATCGGCGAAAATATCGGCAAACATCGGCAATATATCGACAAACTTAAAAAAATACAAAAATATTCATTTTTTTCAATTTTCTAAACATTTAAAGCAACAAAAACATCAAATAAACACATTGCCACATAAACACATTTACTATTTAGTATTTACTATTATCTGAAAGTTTTTGAAAGTTTCCCCAACCCGGTTTCAAGCCTTTTGGCTTCTTTGCATGGTTTAATGCCCAACCCTTCAATGCATAAATTTTAACAAAATTTAACTTGACTGAAACACGAGGAACTTTTTCTCAATTTTAAACAATTCAGAAATTTTCTTTTCAATTGGAAATTTAAAAACTTAGAAAAAATTTCAGACAGTCAAACACATGAAAATAACACTCTTTTTTTTGACCACTGGTCTAGGATAAAATCCCCAAGGGAAAACCTGTTTTCTGAGTGTGAGAGATTTTATTTTTTTTTCAGTAAAAATTACAGAAATAAAATCAGCAGTACTTATCAATTTTCCAGTCTTGAAATTTGAACCCACTGCTGAAATTCCTTCCTCGAAAAACGTGCCAGACTCGGCCTCTAAATTCGTGCCAGTTAACTGCTGTACGGACAACAATTAAATTTCAGTCTTTTACCTTGAAAACTGTGCACACAGAATCTGTCTCGATTTCTGTGTCAGTTCGTACTGTACGGACATAATTTATTGCAGGCCGTACGGTCTTGATTGCTGTGCAATACCCAGAATTCCGTACAGTCTTGATTTCTGTGCAAAAATCAGAATTTAACGCAGGCCATACTTTCCTCGATTTACGTGCTGACCGTACAGGCTGTGTGGAAACCCTCCTCGAAATCTGTGCAGTCAACCCTCTCCTCGATTTTTGTGCTGTCAACCCTCTCCTCAATTTCTGTGCAGTCAATCCTCCTCGATTTCTATGCACAAGTACGGTCCTTCTTGCCTGCGAATTATTTTCAGATTTTCTCTCCCCCTGGTTAAGAACTCTCTTCAAAACCCTTACTCATTCTTCTTCTCTCTCTCTCCAAAATTCTCTTCTGAAGATGAACACAATGAATGAACTTTTGCCTTGCCCTAGTCCTTTTTGTTCTTGGTAACTTCCCTGTCAATCTAACGGTCAAGTTTAGATTAGATGAAGGGTTCACATTAAATGCTCCATTAAATAATAATTAAATGACATTTAGTGCACTGATGCCATTTAATAAAGTTGAACAACCCCTTTTTCTATTTAATCACTCACTTAACTTTTTAAATGTGAACCTAAGTCACCTGGTTCGAATTCGTGTTCGAATTCAACGACCTTGAAAATCGTAAAAAAATCGACAATAAAAATTTTAGTGATAAAATTCGGCATTAGATTCGAGAGCCTATAAAATTTGAAAAAATATATATATATATATAATAAAATCCATCTACTAAACTATATCAACATTAATTATTAAACACTTTAAACTTAAAAATAAAAAATTGTATAAATTTTCAAATAAAATTCATATACTAAAATATTACAACATTAATTATTAAACACTTTAAATATATAATTAAAAAACATTATACCAATATATTAGGATTTAAACATATATTTAAAGTTTAAACATAATTTGAAAAAATATATATATGAAATTTATTTAATAGAAATCAATATATATCAAATTATAAGAAATCATTAAACACATTAAATATATATTTAAAAAGATTGGAGTCGCATTGGACTGGAGGGCAATGGCTAACGTGAGAGGGCCACCGATAAGGCGAGCAAGCAGCGCATGCTAGTCTCTAGATGCTTCGTGACTCACGAATTTGTGACGGCTTCAGATTAAGTTGTGGCTAGCGCGAGAGGGCGACGGCTAAGGCGAGCAAGCAACGCCGTGAGTCACAAATTCGCGACGGCTTCCGATTCGAAACGATGGATTCAGTTTCAGGGAGCAATGAGCAATGAGCGCGGATGTAATTTGGTAGGGTTTGCGGATGTAATTTGGTGGGGTTAACTCGCACGCTGCCGAAATGCCATTAAAATCGGCGATTTTAACCATCTAGTTCGCCACCCACAAAAAATCGACGAACTTCGAATTTCAAGGCGGAAAAACGCCGAATCCGGTGAATTAGATGTGAACTTAGGAAAATACCAACACTTAGCTTTTTAATAAAGTCACTTTAAAATTATAAAGTGCTTCTCACTCCATTAAATGCACAAAATGACTAGGAGTCACATTTAAGTGTCCTTGTCCACCCCAAGGCAAATCTAGGTGGACAAACACTTCCTAGGTAACTTTTCAACATTATCTAATAATTTCGTTTTAGAGAAACATGGGCAAGCCTGGTAAACATGAAATGAAGCATTCCAAGAATCCAAAGCAGTCAATGGTTCGAGTATTTATGACTGGTAAAAAATAGTTAAATTGTTAAGTCTAGACTCTAAACACTACTGGTATTTTTAAGTTTCAACCAGTCATAAAAGGATTATGCTATATGGACAGAGTATAATTAAAAATAGTTAAATTGTTAAGTCTATACTCTAAAGTTTAAACACTACTGGCAATTAATTAATTTTTTATAAAGAACATGTAGTTTCTGGTGGTGTATTATTGGAGTAGAGTTATAATTGATTGATAGCTAAAAGATTGTATCTTAGTTACAGGCCCCCATCATACACCGTCTTACTTGCTGGTATGCTTGTTGTAATTACTAATTTGTCATAAATTCCTAATCTTGCCATTGTTGTTTAATAAAAAAAAAAAAACGGTTATGTTATTATAAGTGAACCAGCAATTGGTTTGCTGGAAAAATTCAATACAACATTCTTCTAATTCGCCTCATTCTCTAGTCAGGCTAGGGAGGTATTTCAAAACTTACACTCGAGTTAACCACAAGGTCATATTGCCCGATCGTTGTCGACTTGCTGGCTGCTTTATTCGCCAGAACATTTAGTTCCCTTAGAATATGGTAGAATGTGACTTTCCTGAACAGTCTGGCCTTGATTCTAATCCTATTTATCAGTCTTGCAGTGCCTTCATTCTTGCCTCTTCCGCTCCCATTCATTGCTTGAATAACTAATCTGGAATCACCAAAAACCATAACCTCTTCCACACCTTCCTTCTGTAGCTGTTTGATCCCTTGCCATAGTCCATAAGCCTCGGCCATATTGTTGGAATTGTGGCCAATATTCCAGTAGTATTCCATCATGATTTTCCCGCCTGGCTCGATAATGATTCCCCCTCCTCCCGCTTTCCTCGGGTTCCCTTTGGAAGCCCCATCAAAAAAAAGTTTAAAAATCTTCCTTTCTCTTAGCCAGTTCTCGAACTGGGATTCGTCCATTCTGATTTCCCATTTTTCCAGTTTACTTGCTGCTACATCTCTAACCGTCTTGATGTTTAGTCTCTGCATCCAGCTTTTCTCATTAGCATTCAGAGTCCCTTTGTTGCTAGGTATCTTTGATTTGCTGACAATTTCCCCCAGCATGGCATTTACTTCTGTAGCTATCTTCCATGCTGGTTGAATTTTATTTTGAAAAATTCAATGGTTTCTTTCATTCCATATGTACCAACAGGTTAATTTGGGAAGCTTCATCCAGCATGCTCGCACTCCCTTTTTGTTTGATAGCTCTCCGTTATAGTGTTTGTCCCAGAATAAAAAGCAATCCTGGATACTGCTCGGGACATGATTATCCTCCCCCCAGCTATTCAGCACTTCATTCCAGACAGCAGCAGCAAAAGAGCATTTAAAAAATAGATGACTGATATTTTCTGAGTCTACAGCGCATAGTGGACATCGGAAGGGATCAGCAAACCCCCTTTTCTCCAAATTCTCGCCAGTGAGGATTTTCTTATGGATCAGTGTCCAGGAAAACATTTCAATCTTTGGCAGGGTGCTGAATTTCCACAAATTGTTCCAAATTCTTGGGTTGGCAGGCACATTGTAGTTAGCAGAAAAACGCTGGTACCCTTCAGCAGTTGTATACTCGCCGAACTGCCTTCCCCAGCCACGTTTATCTTTTCTAGTTTTATTGATTGGAGCGAGGCCTGCCAGATGGTGTAGCAGCAAATTTCTTTCAATATTTAAATCTGCGGGGCACTCCGGCATTGCCCAACGTGACCAGTTATTTGGCTCTTCGACCTCCCATTCAGCAATGTCCCAAATCGTGGTCAATCTTTTGTCTGTCATCCAAGCTTGTAGGCATGGGAGATGAGGAGGAGGGCAGCCCAGTATCACATCTTGCCAGATGCTAATCGACTTCCCATTGCCTGGAATGAAGGATAGCTCAGCTCTGAAGTATGGCAGCGTTTTTTTGCAGACATTGTAAATGACAGAGCCGTTTTTTACTACGTGGTCTCCATCCAGGCACCTGAGTGTTGGCCCTGGGAAGTATTTCTTCTTCAGCACCCTGCTGCTCCAGGAGGGATTGGTCTCTAGCAATTTCCATAACAGCTTGGCTCCCATGGCCAAATTTTGGCTTTTTAAGTCTCTGATTTGAAGGCCTCCCTCCGACCAAGGCAGTTTTATGGTTTTCCAGCTGACCAAGGCGAATTTTTTACTCCCCCCATTGTTCCCCCCTTGCCAGAGAAAGTTTCTTATCAGGCCTTCAATTTGGTTTAATACGGTGACCGGAGCTAGTAGAAGGGAGCATTGGTAGAGCAGAAAGCTGTTCAATACAGCCTTGATGAGCACTACCTTGCCAGCTAAATTGAGCCAAATCGTCCCCCAATTCGTGATGTTCCTTTTGATTTTCTCCACAATGGGAGTCCAGGCTGAGTTTTTAGCCTTGGATTTGAATATAGGCACTCCTAGATAGTTGAAGGATTCCCACGTAACAGCCCCTTCCATGTCGAGTATCCGGGAGATATCAAGCATTTCCCTGGGATTTAGACTCCATCCAAAGATCTGACTTTTCCCTAAATTGATTTTGCTTCCGGAGGCATTGCAGTAACGGTTCATTTCCAGCTTGAAGCGGCGGGCTATGATCTGGCTGGCTCCTCCCAGCAGGATAGTATCATTCGCGAACAAAGCATGGTTGATGTTTTTAGTGCCTCTAGCCATCCTGATGCCAGAAAGCTCTTGATCTTGTCTTGCATATTCCAGTTGGAAGCTAAGGACAGAGGCCTGGATGGCATAGAGCAGGGGGGATAGCGGGCAGCCTTGCCTCAGACCTCTTGAGGCTTTGAAGAAGGGGCCAGCTCTACCGTTGATAAGCGGGGCTATCCAGGGTTGGCTGATACAGGCCTTAATCCAAGAGATGAATTCAGGAGCGAAGCCAAATCTCCTCATTACCTGATAGAGAAAGGAGTGGCTGACTCTATCAAAAGCATTGGCTAGGTCCAGCTTTACCGCCATTCCTTTGTCTCCATTTTTCTGACTGGAATGAATAGCCTCTTGAACTAATATTATGTTGTCCCAAATCTTCCTGCCTTTGACAAAGCCACCTTGGTTCTCCGGGATGAGCTGAGGGAGGATATAATTTAGTCTACTGGCCATTATCTTTGTAATGATTTTGTAGCCTATGTTACACAGGGATATAGGTCGAAATCTGTCAAATGATTTGGCTCCCTTTTCTTTGGGAATGAGTGCCAGGAAGGCAGAATTAGTGCTGCCCCCTATTTTAATGCACCTTTGGGATTTCATGACCATTTTGAGCAAATCGGTTTTGACAATCTCCCAACAGATTTTTATGAAATTGACATTAAAGCCATCAGGGCCCGGAGCCCTGTCATCCTCCATATTGTCAACTGCCTGTTTAATTTCCTCCAGCGTGACCACTTGCTTCAGGGCGTCATTGTCTTTGGAATTAATGGCGTTGGGCACCAGATTAAGGAGCTGGACGTCTTCAATTACTAGCTGGTCTGTGTACAGGTCCTCAAAGTGCTTGGACGCTTCAATTTTAATTTCATCAAAGTTGCTGATTACCTTGTCGTGAGATTGGATCTCACTCACCGAATTGAAATTTCTCCTGGCAACAGCCTGCTTATGAAAAAAACCAGTATTCTTGTCTCCGTCTTTCAGCCACTTACAGCGTGATTTAATTCTCCACCACTCAGCTTCTTGCCTGCATGCTTCGTGGAGATTTGAATGGAGTTTTATCTCTGCCTGAATGTTTGCGCTGGTTACATCATTTTCTTCCATACCAGCTTGGTGAATCTCCAGCGCCAGGCCAACCTGGATTTTATTAGCATTGGGAGAGGGAAGTAATTTGACCCAAGATCTTAGTTTTTTCTTTAGCCTTCTCAACTTCTCCTCCCAGATGTAGAAGGAGGACCCATTTACCGGGGGGGACCAAGTGTCCGCTACCATTTTTAGAAAATCAGGCTGAGTGGCCCACATTGGATTAAATCTGAAGGGGATCGGTCCTAAATTTTTATTCATTTCCATCTCGAGAATAATAGGCTTGTGATCTGAACCTCCGAATGGGATTTTGGAAGTCAGATTTAGTCCCAGGAGAAGGAAGGAGTCCTGGACCAGAAACCGGTCCAGCCTGGCAGCGATGTGCCCGGGGCCAGTCCTCTTATTACTCCATGTGTATTTTCGTGTGGATGGCTTGATATCCATGAGGTCCCACTCCAAGATGATATCATCTACAGTTTCTTTGATGGGGTCTCTGACCTGGGAACCCCCTTTTTTTTCTTCCTGGCTGAGGGTGACATTAAGATCCCCCCCCAAGATTACATTTCCATGCTGGTTACTTCTTTCCTCACGGAGAAGATTCCAGCAGGTTTTTTTATCAGCATAGGAATTAGGAGCATAAATATTGAATATTCTTACCAGAGTGTTGGTGTCTTTTTGCCTCAGCAGCGTGAGGATCCAGTTAGAGCTATACTTGATGTCAATAGCCTCAAATTTCTTGTCGTCCCAAAGGGTTCCGATGCCTCCGGATGTGCCCCTTGAACTGATGGCAGCTTTACCTTTTTTTTTCCAAAACTTAATACTTACTTGGAGAAATGCAACTTCCTCCATCTTGGTCTCCTGGATCAAGAAGATGTCCGGTTGGTGAAGAGAGACTAAATCCATCATATATTCTTCTTTGCTTTTGCTACCGAGACCTCTGCAGTTCCAGGAGAGGACCTTCATTACTTACTTTTGGAGGTTGTCGGCATCCCTTTCTGGGCATGCCCTTGCTGACGGGTGTTTCGGGTATTCTTCAGTAGCTTTTCCAAGGTTGGCTGGGATCCTTGCAGCTTATCCTTATTGGTAGCTTGATCCCTGATCTCTTTCCTGGATTTCCTGCCTTTAGTTTTAGTTTGTCTTGGAGTGGTGAACTCTATCTCCCCTTCTTCCTCTTCCTTTTCTTCTGATTCAAATTCTTCCTCAGATTTCCCCCTAGGTTCTCCTTCTTTTTGGCATATCAGTGCCTTCTTCTTGATCTTCCACGTGCTGATCGGATGGGCTTACTTCTGATTCTTTGCTCTCTTCATTGCTAGTTTTCTCTACGGCATCAGTGGGCTCATTTCTTACTTCATTGGGTTCATTGGTCTTGGATGTTTCTTGGGATCCGTCAGGAGGGGGGTTTCTGGTTTCTTTGATACTTTCACCATTCTTAGAACCTCCACCACCTTGGTTTTTGAATTTGGATCTATTCACCCTTTGCCATCCTTTTGCCTTATCCTGGAGTGATTTAGGTTTTTTGGGGCAATTCTGGATGAAGTGCCCGTATTCCTGGCAGCCCCTGCACTTGAAGGGGAGTTGTTCATAGTCGAGCTTTTGGAAGTGGGACCAATTCCCAACAGTTAGTTTTATGGCCTCTGGCAATCTTGCTTCAAGGTCCACCTCGACGCATATGCGTGCACAGGCATATTGATCCTTTGGGCTCGCCATGTCAATGTACTTCCCCAGGGCAGTCTCGATCGCCTGGAGAGATTTAGAATTCCAGCAGTGCATGGGGAGATTAGGGAGCCTGACCCAAACTGGCACGGCTTTGGGGGTGTCAGCTTCTGGATCGAAGTCCGGGGTCCACCCATTGAGATATAGGCCTTGCGGCCCCATGAAGTAGGGTCCGTTCTTGAATATTAGATCTTTATCTTCCTTGGACTCGAAATCGAATAGGAAGTAACCCCTGCCGACGGAGTAAGAAGCTACGTTTTTGGAGATTAGGGGTCTCCAGTTCCTTTGGACCTAGCTGTCGGTAGTTTTTGGGGATGGCTAGAGCCCGGTGAATTGCCCGATCAGGGCTCGATCTGCCAAGGAGAGGGCTACACGCATAGTTTCTTCCGGAGGGAGTGCTACTTCCGGCACATCTTCAATTCTCTTATCAAACTTCGGTGGATCTCTTAACCCCGATCTCCTGTTCTGAGTCCCAATTAGCCGATCAAAGGCAACAGATTTCGGGTCTGGAGGCGGACACTCCTCCCCAGCCATCTGGCTGCTCCGATCGCCAGACACTCAACTCATGGGCTTTACAACCACAAGTTCAAAGATCAGGCTTTTGGCACTAGGGCCCAACAGCTCTCCACAACGTCAGCAGTGCCTTCAGCCTGCACCAATCAGCGATCCAGGCAGTCTGCAGCCCAATCCAGAGCCCTACGGCCAGCATGCACGTCCGATCTCTGGTTCTCGGCAGCGTGAGGTCGATCCTCAATTTCAGGAGCTCGCCAATCGTAAGTCCACAACAATTGTACTCTATAAAATATTTATTTTCTAATCTTGCCATTGTTGTTGTGGGAATCTTAGCATTGTATATCATGGAAATACAGATTGAGAATTCAGTAACGTAAAGCACAAAAGCAACCAACACAAGGTTACCCTGAGATTAAGTTTTAGCATTTACCCAGTGCCAGTCAACTTTACCTTGTACAGATTACAGCTAATTCAGTTGTATACGACATATTACTGGCTCAGACTTGAGCACTGGCTAGTCATTTTAAAAAACATCACATATCTTTAGCTTTTCCAGGGAAATCTCTTTTAGTCTTACCATTATTTCCAATTAGATGGTTCATAATATGTACATACCTTGACCGGTGTTCTCCTCCACAGTAGTGTTATCGGAACCAGACAGGAACCGGTAAAACTGGCCGGTCTGACCGATTCACAGGCTCAACTGGTCTGGTTAGGTACCTGAACTGGAAAACCACTGGTTTTGTCCTGAACTGGTTGTGAACCGGCCGGTTCCATACAGAACCGGACCAAAACCGCCGAACCGGCCGGTCTGTACTATGCTTTTTTTTGGGTCTCTGGGGGTCATTTAGAGCCTCATTTTTTGTGTATTTTGGTTCAAAACTTTAGAGATGTATTGCACTCGGTGCTATGTTAGTTATTTGCACTCGTTCTTGCTATATATATGTGAAGCTTTTCATATTTGTGTTTTAATGGTTTGGATTCATTTGTGTGCACATGATGTAAGATCCCACAAACAATTCTGAGCTAAATTTCTTTTTATGGTTTGGTTAAGGACTTAAGTCAAAAACTTAGTGGTCAATTTGCAAAATACTGTTGTAAGATTATGTTCCAAACAAACTGAGCTTATACAATGAGACTTGGTTGGGAATTGATGTCAAACACTTCACCAATACCGCTGCCAAATCCCTGTTCAATTACTTCACTGATCTGTTGGTGATAATTAGAGTTTCTTGGTTTAGTAGCTTCGTCAAACACTTTGGGCAATGGTCTGGATACTGTTTTTTCTTAAAGATCCTGAAGGTGTTTAATGCTGATTTATTATATCAGATTTCAAGTGGTTTTCACTTGACATATATCTTGACCTATATAACAGACCAATACCGTGAACAACCTTCAAATTTATGCAATGGGAATATTATTAATGCTGATCAGACTTATAAAATCAGCAGCACATAACTTCAAGAGGTCTGAATTAACTACAAGATTTTGACTTGAGAATGTAAGCAACTTACAGGCCTTGGTATGGGCTAAGATGACCCTTCTTATGCATAGGAAAGTTGTGGACCATCGACTAAGAAATATATATCAGCGTCGAAGAAGATCCTCCTGTAGATGGCATGTTATTAGCAGACCAATTTCCTCTATTGTAGTGACTTCTTGTCTTGTCCAGAATGGAGTCTATGGTCACAAATGATAAATGAATACCTTCAAAATCATCCAACATTAACAACCACGGTAACCACACACTGTGACTTGGAAGGGGACATTACTCATGATTCATGAATATATATGTGTTTTTACAAAATATGCATATTTTATGTATTTTTCACAGTATGATGGCCCTTGGCATAACAAACTACAACCATAACTTAGGCATAGTCTTTATGAACTGCTATCTAAACTTAAACTTTAACTTGCACATGATGATTGGTGGTTTACAGGTATAAGTTGTGCTCTTTATAGCTATCTGTCTTTTGTTTTAAATATTTAAGTAAGAAATTTTAAACTTGAAAATACTGTTGGTTATTTTCCTTTAAGTTTATATCATTTTAATTAATATTTTGTAAATTGTTGAATTTGAAATTCAATTGAACCCTTGAGATGTTTTCTTTTGAAATGCATGACATGTAATTTCCTTTGTGTGTTTGTGTTCTGCAAGATAGGTAAGTTCTCATTGTTGAAGATGGTGTAAAATTGAACTTCTGTTGTGCTAATAATTTTTTTGATATGATTTGGCAGGAGCAGGATTTAAAGGGAAAAGAGATTTCGTTGTTCCTGTGCTTAATTTCAGCTTCCTGTATCTCTCCATTATTGCAGTTCCAGATTGAGTCAAATATCTCGTTGCTGATACCATGTTTTGTTTGACAAATGAAAAGCAGAGCGCATGAATGGGCTTGACTTTCCTTTCATGGTTATATAGTTTGTAGCAGGAAAAGAAGAGCCTGCAAGTTTGAACTGGCAATACACAAGCACTGACTGCAGATATGCTAAGAAATGATTGGAATCCTAGAAAGGAGACATTCGAGGGTTCACTCTAGGTACTACATATACTGGCATCAACTTATTGAACCTTCTTCCCATTTCTTCTTGTCAAACTTTTGAACCCCCTCACATCATGTTTTCCTGGGATTATCTTGGAATAATTCAATGACAAATTACAACAAATAAAATTTGGTTGTTTTTGTATGTTCTTTCCTTCATCTCTTCTTAGCCCCTAAAGTCTCTAAATCTCTTTAACACCTCTTGCAGATGTTTATCACCTGATTGCACTCAAGTATCATATCTGTATATTATACTCAGATTTGCCATCAAATCTTGTAGAATATATTGACAAGTTTGGGATAGACTATATTTTTGTTCAAAACCTGTGCCGTAAAGCTTTTGTCTGAGATTATATCCCATTTCAGCGTGCTAGTGCTGCTTGCCACTATAATCTGCACAAAAGAAGTTGGTCTTGTGACGGTATAATGGTTGGGTGGAAATAACAGAAACTGTTATCATGAGTCTGGCAGCAGATTCTTCATCTCCGTCAAGCAATGAGGATTTTGCAGCCTTTCTGGATACAGAATTGCAGTCTAGCTCTTCTGATACATTGCCAGTAAATGAAGAGTCTGAAGAAGAGAATCAGGCGGAATACATTGATGACAGAAATGTGTGCAAAGATTCTTCCAATACTGCTGCTGAGATCGAGGAGTCGAGTGCCTTTGACGAAATGGTTGCTGAAAGGTAGTTAACCTGTTTTCTTTTTCCTTGCAGTTTTCTAAATTTGCGTTTATATGTAATTTTCTTGGGCTTTTTAATTTTAGTTCTTAAATTTTTCTTTTTTTTGCATTGTAATGATAATTGCTTTTCTTATTAATATGCACTTTTTTGGTTGCAATGACTTTTTTTTTCAAATTTTGGAGGACCATGGTCACTTGTGTTTTATACATCCTATCCTTGTTAAGTGCATGATTAGGCCATTGTCTTAGTAAATGCTTCCTTGAGGTTTGGATTCTTGTCCATTTCGGTATATTTTCCCCCCTTGGAGGGCCTCTAATGTGAATTTGGATAACAAAGCTTCATAATACTTCTCATTTCTCACCACAAGAATCAAATTGTTGCTAACTTGGCTAAAACGAGCACACTTCATTGCTTCATAGACATGTGATGCTATCCTTTTACAGGAGATAATTTTTTCGTCCTTGTTTATTCTTGATGTAAAATATCCACTTTTTATGTGTGTTTAAGACAAATTAGAAAGGTGTTATGAAATGGTATCATCAGATTAGTGTAGCAGAAGCTTAAATTGATTTAAAATTTTCAATTGGGTATACCAAGAAATATAAATATTGATTGTATAAAATAATGAATGATGATTTACAATGAAGAATGGTCTTGCATTTATAGGTCTTATGGTGACCATTCATGTAAAGTTATGTCTTTAGACTCTTTACTAATGCACCTTTTAATAATTACATTAATGTCCTAGGTCCTATAGTCTGAGTATATACTATATAGATTATAATATTAACAATGTTATTTTATGTACATAACATTGCCGCTGCCTTCAAAATGCTTTATCCTTAAGTGTTGTTAATAGTTATTTTTCTTGACCATCTTGCTTATTCTTTCAGATCTGATGCATTGAGTTAAGATTTCTCTACTCTTCATAATAATAACTACGATAGCATCGCTAATATGATGTTTTAAGTTTTAATGTTGTTAACAATAACAATCCTGTTGTCCTTCACAATTACCATGTATAAAACAGACTCTTCTAGAACCCTGATAAGATATAAGCTACAAGCCCTATTTCTGAAGATGAGATCATTGCATTTGTATTAAATTTTCTGGAATATCACTGTGTAGTGGTTTATAATGATCAATGTGTTTTGGGTTGACACTCCACCCATCTTTAGGATCCGTATGAAGCTGTCATATGGATCATCATAAACCACTACACAGTGATATTCCAGGAAATTCAATGCAATGGCTGAACGCTGTGGAAAGTTGGAAACATACATGTTAGATCATTGCATTTGTCAAGAGCCCTATTGTGATGATCATTAATTTCATGAATATATAATTGAGCCACATCTTTCTATTTTAAAATGGTGTAAATAGTTAGCATATATGGCTAATAGCATGTCACCTTGCTCCAACATAAGTTTGATGTGTGATCCAGTGAAGCAACTCTTTACTTGTAACACCTGTCATCTCACAAGATCCTGTCTTTCCAACTTTGTAATCCACTTCTTGATTAAGCCAAAGCTACAGGGTTCTGAAAGTAGAGTTGATTAAAAGTTCGACACCTAAAAAGAAGACAAAAGGCATGGGTTTACTGAATCCTTTTATAAGCAAACAATGACCTCTAGTTCCATTTATAATCTCGTGTAATGCTTCACTAATGGAATAGATTGGAATTCTTTAAACAAACTGTGTTGATCTTGCTATTCAATTCCTTAGAGTTGTACCCCATAATGCCTAAACCCTTCCATGTGCATATACTAGCAGACCATAAAAACTATGGCCAAAATCTGTATTCAATTCAATGACCTCCATATCCATAGGTTATACTGGAGATATGTAAACTGATCAATATTCAGGGCAGCCACTGGGTTTTTGACAATGGACCTTCGCAATTCAGCTTGTAAACTCTGATTCAATCCAACAAGATATACAACATCACCCCTCTGCAGAGTAGGTTTAGGACAAAGAAGAGCTGCATGTACAGTTTCAGCCCAAGATGGATTTATTGCTGCGGAATCATATGCTTCTGATGCATAATTGTGGACAGGGTGCAGAAAAATAACCTCTCTAGGTATCTCTATTGGGTACACAAATGCTAAGTTGACGTCTGATACAGAAATGGGCACTGTATACTTGTCAGCGACAACTATTCCAATGGTTTTAGAATGAAAGTTCACCACCCATCTTCCAGAAAAATGCTTAGCATGCACACCGTTACTAAGGGCAGATGTGTTATATCCATCTCTGGCATGCGTAGTATTGGCTCAGTGAGTTTCTCAGCATTTGAAGCAAATGTTTGAGAATCACTGCTCACATTACTATCAAAGGAATCCCTTGGAACTTCTCCTTCTGGTGATGATACCAGTGGTTGGATTGCTGTATTGTTTAAGACAGAAGATATTGCAGGCCTCCTGTT
>LPNX010231528.1:571980-706467 GCA_001517045.1 Pseudotsuga menziesii | reverse complement strand
TGACTATAAATAGACTGGATGGACTCCCGATTTAGACATGACTCCTGATTTAGACATATGACCAAATTTGGACAAGGGAGGATTAATAATCCTAACACCTGTGTCTCATATGTTGACCTAGAGTTGATGACCAGGAACTATTTTTTCTGTTTTTGTTTAATGGAGAATTCGACCACTTCTCTTCCCGATGATATCTACCTGGGTATCTCTCGTATGCATTTCTACCTAGCACTGCTTCAGTTTTCATTCGACAGCCCACTTTTTCTGTTATTTGACAGTTGATTGTATGTGACATGAAGAATCATGGATTGCGTCTGTGGTGTGTGAGTCACTTGTGAGTCTATCTTTCTTCATTGGAGATGCAATCACCTTGATTTTCCTTGATCTCCTTGTGATTATCTTCTTCATGAGCAGGTTCTGGCTCTTCTTTGTGTTACCCCACTTCAATGTATTTTCCATCGATTTTACATTTTGAGTTCGATTTGAAATCTGAATCTGAAAATTTATCTTCGGTTTTGGTTTCTTCATTACTTCCTTCGTTGGAAAAATAGTCATCTTGATTTTCCTCAATCTCCTTGTGACTCTCTTCTTGCCTTCCTGGGTTGACACTATTGTTATGCCAAAATTCTTTCCTAATTGTCTTACCAAATCTCAAATTTTATTTATATCTTCCCTCCTCTTCTTATATATTTCCTCCATTTAGGAACTATGATGGCAGTTGGGTTGATTGTTGGAAGACTATGGCAGTTTGAGTTATTAATCCATGAATTGTCCAAGACTTTGGCTTTGATACCAACTGTAACAAAAGCTTAAATTGATTTAAAGTTTTCAATTTGATATACCAAGAAATATAAATATTGAATGTACAAAATAATGGATGATGATTTACAATGAAGAAAGGCCTTGCATGATTCATGTAAAGTTATGTCTTTAGGAATGCACTTTTTTAGTAGTTACGTTAATGTCCCAAGTCTTATAGTCTAGGTATATACATTATATTATTAACAAGGTTATTTTATATACATAACAATTTGCCTATTGAAGCATGAAGTTTATTGATTACTTTTCGACAATGTCAATTATGATAACAACTTGCAATTTCATTAGTGGAGAGCATGTGGCACCTTGGGTGAAATGGAACAAGATAAGATAATTTTATTTGTGTAAATAAAATTGTTATGCAATCTAAGATGAGAAATTATAGGACTCCCAGTGATGAGACTTGGTCTTAGTTCCTTGTTGACTTTGTTCAAATATATTATATTATCTTTGTATTTTGTCTTTTTGCATCTGACCCACCTCATTGTAAAACATGTGACTTGGTAAAAGACGATCACTCACTTCATCTTTGTATTTTATATCTAGGGGGCTTGGTTAAAGATGACCACTGTCCACCAATTTTGTACTTTTATATATATCCCTAATACATTATAGAATATACATGTACAATTGCAGCAATGTTTGTTATACTTGCATTCTTCCTTTCTTGTGTGTGAACATTTTGCATTGTTTTCTAACTGTGCTCATGTCGATTGGTATCAGAGCCTGCAATTATGGTTTTTACGGTTTGCAATTCTTGCTTCATTAGAGGTCCTCCCATCTACAATTCTCTTTGAACTTTCATCTTTAAGCAACTTTGTAGGTTGCTCAAATGATTTGTAGCTCACTGGTGCTTTCCCCTACTATTTTTAGATCACAAACACAAGAAACACCTTGCTCCGTAAGTTTTTTGTTGATTTTCTCCCATTTTTCTTGCAGCCACGATACTATCTTCATGAGCTACAGTACTGCAGATTGCAAACCTCTTACCACAATATTTCTAGAGAAAGGGAAGCGGTAAAGAATATAGACAACGGATGATGAGGATGGTGGTCAGTTGCCTTGGCTTTGAGGGGTCTAAGTTAAGCTTTCGTAGTGGTTGTGGGACAGTGTTCTCCCTCAAAATTGTGGGTTTCTACACTGTCGTGGTTGTGGTGTGTCAGCGGGCTCCTTACTCATTTTTTCCCTCTATTTGTGTGTCATGGGGCTTCATTACCTTTGCGCTATTCCTTTCTACATGATTCTCTCTATGTTCTGGTGGTTGAGGGCATTTAGGTAGATTTGTAGTGAGGTATTCTCAGTCTATCTCTATGCATGTGGAGAGGCCAAAGCCGTTTCTTCCTGGTAGCACTTAAAACCGTCTGGTTCTGAATATTGACTTTTGAAGGGTTAACAGTAACACTTGAAACTGGAAGAGTTAAAAGGTAACTAGAGAAAGTACACTGTCACCTCATACAATGTCTGTGCACTTTGGGTTAGTGCTTGCTAATCTCAGGAGGGAAACCCCTATGCAATCGAATAATGGAGTGTGGACTTGGGAGGCCAAAAACACTTCTAAATTGTGAGATGCTTGCTGTTATATAAAATCCTAGCTGAAATCTTCATTAAATCAATTGGAACAGTAAGAAATAATGCAGATTTGCATTGAGTAATACAATTCTGACTTGGAAGCTATGTAAATCTGCTATTAGAAGACCTCAAATCCGCCCTAAAAAGTGCAGATCGGTGAAAATATCGAAAAAACAGTGAGCTTCAAAATTGGAAATTATCAATTATGACAGTATTGCCTTGAATTCTATGGGTTAAGAAGTCAAAATCAATTAAGAGAGAGTAGTTCCCGATGCTTAATTGATTCAGAAAAGTTAATTAAAGTGAGAAAACACAGACAACAATTGAAATCTAGCCACCGAACAAGATGTTACCATTATTCTGAAGTTGCAAGTACATAGTTTGAAGATATTGGCTTCAACAACAAAGCATTCCCAAGGGTCATCAAATTGCTTTCAAATATAGATACGCTAGAAGAGTTAATGCTTGAAACTAGAAAAATTAAAAAGGCAATTAGGGAAGGTGCCACTGTCACTTTGCACAATCCCTTTCCACTTTGGGCTAGTGCTTGCTAGCCTCTGGGTAATCCCTATGCAGAGATGAAATATAAACTTGGGAAACAGAATATCCTTCCAAAATGCGAAAATACTTTCTATTATGTAAAAATCAGACTTGAAAGGTGTGAAATAAATGCGGACAAAAAGCTATGATGCAAATTTACATTTAATCATAGAATTATGCCTTGGGAACCATGCAAGTTGTTGTTTGAAGTTTGAACACTTAAAAATCTTCTCTTAAATGTGCCGATCCGTGTATGAAAATATAGAAAGCAGCAAGCTTTAAATTTTGAAATGATCAATTATGACTGTAGTGCCTTGAATTTGTGGGTTATGGAGTTAGAAAATCAATTAAGGGAGAGTAGTTCCCAAAGTTAACTGATTCAGAAAGTTTAAATGAAGTGAGAATACACATCTATCAATTGAGATCTAGCTGCTTAACAAGATGTTACCTTTATTCCAAAGCTGCATGTACTACAAACTTTGGAGATATTGGCCTCAACTACAAAGCACTCCAGAGTCCAAAGTACTTTCTCTCTCCAATGCTCAGGGATGAATTTATGTGAACATGATGAGAGTAACCTCTAACTCTTAGTGAATAGTATGCTTTCTCACACTCACTCAAACCGTACAACTGGGGTGTGAAGATGAGAACTTGATCAAATACCAATCTCACCAACCAGAAAGGGACCTCTGCCCTTGCTACTCCTCTAGCCTTTATGGAATAGGCTTGGAGGTGTACAAACATAACATCACAAATAACAGAAGAGCTAATGATAATATAAGTCAAAGATAAGCCTCCTCAACTAAGGTGCATGAGTAAATGAGGAAAATCTAACCAGAATAGAACAGTCTCGCTTAAAATAAACCTCCTCAACACATTCACTTTATCTCTAGGGTCTAGACCAAAATAATATGTGTTAAATAAAGAAACTCCACAAAAGCATCCTCCAACTCGTGTGCTCCATCTTGAGATGATAATAACAGGTGTAAATAATGGCACTCCACCAGGAAAAAACCTTCCAACTCCAACACTCATGCACTCCATCTCCAGCTAATACTAGCAGATCTAAATGAAGGAAACTCCATAGCAGAGCTCCTTAACTCGTGTGCTTCACTACCTGGTTATAAATAGCAAGTGTTTCACAAAAGTCAAAGTCTAGCTCCAAAAGGTAGGTGCTTCTCTCATTTGCCATAAATAGCTGTCCACAACTGAACATAAGCCATGAAGAACCTCCTCATGTCATGTGCTCCAAGGATCTATAGAGAGCAGTCTCTTTCAAAAATAATAATAGAGTGGAGTCTAAGTTACACTCCAAGGATAACCCTCTAAAAATAGGAAGATGACCTCACTAGGGAGTGCACTCTCCCTGCATAGAAAGAACACCAAGGGAAGCCACCAAGAAATTTGAGGAAGATTCATCTTCTCCTGCGCCTAGGATATAAGGATGACCTGCTAGGGTAGTGTGCCTTGGAGCTATAAAAATAGCTACTGTATAAATGGATCTGGCCCTTGAAAATTCAAACTCTTCAAAATGGCTTTAACTTTGATATTGATGCTATACGCTCTACTAGGTCCTCAAAAATATGACCACCTTGCTAAAATAGAATGTCAAAAGTAGACCAAAATTCCTCATGGTCTAGCAATCATCTAAAATTTTAACCATGAACCGATCTCCATATCGGGTCTCCAAAAAATGTAATCGCCTTGCTTTTCACGCCAAATTTCTCAGAATAGAATTTTCCTAAAATAGAAGCTTCTCTGATTTGCCTCAATTTGAACCACATGCTTGTCTACCCAATGGGTATCCAAATCTACTTTCAGATTTCAAGAAAGATAAAATTTATAAAAGTATAAAATTTTCAAGATTGCAAATTTCAAAGTGCCCATTTTAATTACTCAAAATTAGTTCAACAAAACTGTCATCTGCTGCTAAAAAGTGAAGAAAATAAATGACATTAACATGAATATTTCATTCACACATTCTGTCAAACACTTGAATGTCTAGGGCTTATGATTAAAAATTTACTTTTAAACTTGAAATAAAAATCACCATATTCAAGATCTTCTCAATATTGAAGTATTCATTCACACATGAAAACACAGATGTTATGGTCAACAGACCGGGCAAAACCCTAAGAAGAAGATTTTTCATTAAGAAGAGCAGAAATTTTAATACACTGAAATTTATCTTTTAAACCCTCACAGGCAAAATTTTCCAAATCTGAAATAGCAGCAAAATAACTCAGAAACAGAAATTATCTCGAAATCTGTGCCAACCTCGAAATTCGTTCCTGAAAACTGCTATACAGACTGTACAGTCTACTGTACTTTTCTGCCTCGATTTCGGAGCCCACATGTGCTGTAATTAAAGTTGTACGGTCTACATTTAATGTTGCTGTCACTTCTTGGGATTCGAGCCAGTTACATTGGGATTTGAGCCCACAAGTGTGGCTGCAATAAATGCTTAGGTACGGCTGCTACAGGCTGGCTAGGGAATCGTGCTGCTCCTCTCTCTTGAAAATCGTGCCCTTCCTCTCTTGGCTCTCTTCTTGGTCTTCAATCTTCTTCTTCTTTGATGGTGTCTTCAATTTGTCTTCTCTCTTGTTTTATACTTTAAAATTTGTAAGTACCTATCTAACCACCTAATCTAGGGTTGAGATACTTTTACAAAATCAAGGGCCATCATTAAATACACCCACATTTAATAATTAATTCACTTTAATTATTAAATAAACTTTAAAGTGAGACCCATTCTATACAGTACAAAACATCACTTTATTTATATATAACTCACTTTAAACATAAATATACAAAGGACAAATTCTAAGTCCTCTTCATCACACCACACCAAAAATATAAAGAGGACATTCAGAATTAACTTTTCAACAAAAAGGATCAAGTTTCTAAAAACATAAAAGACTAAAAATAATAGAATTAAGAATCTAAAATTACTCTTCACACTATCCTCATTCCTCCATGCATCCTCCAAAGTCTACATCTAAATCTGATGCATGGGGAAATGTTGTTAAGATATAAGGCTACATGTAATAAAGTCACTTAAGTGACTTAGGTCAAAAGTTAGGGTTTTCGACGTCTTATGGTTTTAGATGTATTAGGGTTAGGGTTTTGGTCTCTCGAGATCTTTATAAGAGTGAAGTCCCTTATTGTAATATCGTACCGTATCATCTCATAATAATATCATCGTTCATTGTGTTGTGTGATATTGAGCTCTCATGGGTTCGGTATGTAACCCATGAGAGCTCAACGCCATTCCCTCGCGTTGATAGCCTGTTGAAAGGGTGTAGGCTATCAACGCCATTCTCTCGCCTCATGATACATTGATATTCCATCTCTCCAGTCTTTCTATGGAAAAATCAATTTTGTACGACGATTCATCCAAAACCTTGCAGAATTAGCCAAGCCTTTGAATGCTCTACTAAAGAAAAATGTAACATTTGTGTGGGACAAAAATTGTGATATATCATTTTCAAAATTGAAGAAGGCCATTTCAACTTCACTTGTTTTGGCGTGCCTTGGTTATAACAAAGAGTTCATGATTTACTCATATGCGTCGGAAGATACAATCGCAGCAGTTTTATTGGAAAAGAACAATGAAAATCACGAGCAACCCATAGCTTTCATGAGTAAAAACCTTAGAGATGTGGAACTAAAATATACTACCACCGAGAAACAAGCATATGCATTGGTTAAAGCTTTGAAACATTTAAGGACTTACATTGTCTTTTCTAAAATAAAGGCTTATGTGTCGTACCAGGCAGTAAAAGATGTATAATCCCAGTCTGATGGGATAGGTATACAAGAAAATTGGATTTCACGGATTCAAGAGTACGATTTAGAGATTAAACCCATCAAAATTGTAAAAGGATAGGGAGTTGCTCAGCTCCTAACAAAAAAAGAGATTTTGGTGAATTGTGTTGAAGAAAATCATGGCAACCCAAATATAGAACAAGAATGGTATAAGGACATCATATATTATTTGAAAAATTTAACTTGTTTTGACTATCTGGTCGGCCATCAGGGGAGGGCCTTGATTTTGAAAGCGTCAAAGTATATTCTAACACAAGATGATTTAGGATGAAAGAATCCTGATGGAATCATTCTCAAATATGTCAATTTAGAAGAATCTAAAGTCATTATAAGAGAGATGCATGTTGGGTTGTACGGTGGGCATTATGCACCTAGAACAACTGCTGCTAAAATTATGCGTGCAGGGTATTATTGGCCTACTTTATTTAAAGATGTTCACTCTTTTGTTAGGTCATGTCAAGAGTGTCAATTCTTTTCAAGGAAGCCAAGGTTACCTGTTTTACCTTTGAACCCTTTAATTGTTGAGGCTCCTTTTCAACAATGGGGTATGGATTTTGTTGGGCCATTCGATCAAAACTCTAGTAACGGGTTCAAGTACATCTTAACATGCACTGATTATTTCACCCGTTGGGTTGAAGCTGCCCCTACTAAGAAAGCTACCGCCGGAGTCATAATTAAGTTCCTGGAGGAAAACATTATATTAAGGTATATTTGTCCTTATGCTAAAGCTTTCAGCAAAATAGAAATGAACAACTTTTGTTTCAATCATGGCATAGTATTGTCACACTCTTCTAATTATTACCCACAAGGAAATGGTCTAGCTGAATCTAGCAACAAAAACTTTGTAAGCCTTTTGAAAAGAATGGTTGGAGAAAACAAAAGAAGCTGGGATAACAAGTTAAAGTATGCCTTGTGGGCATATAGAACTACTGTTAAAAGGATTACCGAAAAATCCCCATTTGAACTGGTATATGGCCAAGATTGTAGGCTTCCCATTAATTTGCAGATACCAGTATATGAGTTGTTACATTAGTGCACATCTGACCAAGAAGCTATGCAAGCCAGGGTAGATAAGTTGGTAGAATTAGATGAAAGGAGAAGAGAAGCTTGTGACAAAATGGTGATCAAGCAAGAAAGGATTAAGGGCACCTTTGATCAAAGCACTCAGAATAAAGAGTTCAAGGTTGGAGATGTAGTACTCCTATGGGACAAGAATAAATAAAAGTCGGGAAATCATGGTAAGCTTGAGAAAAGCTGGATGGGACTTTACAGAGTTGGTCGAATAGCACAGAAGGGGTGATTTTGGTTAGAGTCCTTAGGTGGTGATGTGCCTGAATTACTAGTCAAGCTTGAATTACCAGTCAATGGGAGATTACTTAAACATTAGCGTCCTCCCATAAATTATATCAACTTTTCACCATCTGTTAGAATAGGTTGGATTGAATAAGCTCTCTGAGCAGTGGTTGAGTCTTTTCTCTGTTTGATGCATATGAGTCTTCTAGTTACCGAGTTTGGTCTGTTTTTAGTTCATTTACTGTATTGGAATTGATTAGAGTAGAATTTACTGTTCAAATTTTTATTTTCCAGCATTATTTCTGTCACTTTATTTTTTCACATATATTTTTCCCATACATGTTGCTCTGGTATTTCTTGTTTCCATGTGCGCAGAAACAAGTAATACCTGGAGAGGAAGCATAAAGCTGGAGTGTTGGATTATTTGTCGCTGATGGTGCTGTCGACCAAAGATTTCTGAGGGTCTCAAGCACTCTCTTCATTAGAGCACTTGTCCTAGTTGGAGCCAGATGTTATCACATATATATTGCAGCTGGGCTACCATGATGCAGCATACAGATCTATCTCTTTATTCTATTTCGAGCTATTCATTCACATGGGGTTTTAGCATGGATCATTACAACCTCAACCATCCTAGAGCCTTGTTCAGCAGAGTTTCCTTGCCAGGACTAAGATTCACTAAACCATTGAGATACTTTAAGTGATGACCTAGTTCATTTGAGTAGAATAGCAGAGCAGATATGGTACACACAGTTATAGAAGGGCTTATCAGATGGAGACAAGTATATATGGTGAGCTCGGGTATATGTTTACTTGGTTTGTTTTTGCACTGTGATGTGTATTAAACACCTAGGCTTGTCTTGTTAGGATGATCATGGTGACCTATGCTTATATATATATACCAATGCTTGAACCTGTGCTAAGACTGATCAAAGGACTCAATGTTGAAGACTGTTGCTCATGCCATGCTTTGTACAAATGTTAAACCTTAGTGCTATGTTGGTTCCATGTCTCATTTGTCCCTTCCATCCAGTTCATCCATGATTGATTCTCGTCCCATGACTTTGGTTTGATTGAGATCTGTGAGATTTAAGATCACTTTCCCCACTTTGACCCCTATGCATGATGGATCCCATGTTGTTCTGTGTCTCGGCTTTGAGTTGTCCGGAAGAATGTCAGCTAAAACTTGAAACAATATGTCTACTGTCATTACATGCATTATGTGCTATAAGTTCTATCTATTGAAATGCAAAAGCCCTCAAATAAATGCAAACTGTGTCTTTAGACACAATTCAATAAGGGTTATAAAGTGAAAGTGTGAAACACCTAAAAGCAGTGGATAAATAAATGCTAAATCTAAAGACTGCTGGCCACTATTGAAATGTAATGATTAATTCCTCACGGATCTTGCGGGTTTTGATGTGAGATGGGGCAAGGGATTGCAAATTCACAGTGTCCCCTAGGATCTCTTCATTACAGTTCTTGTGAACTCAACACAAGGGTCCTAGTAAAGATCCTCACGGAGCTTGTTTCTTAGCTTGGATGTGAGCCGTAGACATGTTGTTGTTGAATGGGCTCTTTTCAGATCAACTCATCCACTTGTGAGACACCATCATCCTCTATTGTTCATCTGTCATGTATATGCCACTGTGGTCGTGTGTAATTGTGATCATTCTGAGAGATCATATGGTCAAAGTTAGCTATAAGTCATCTCCCTTAGCCTTGTTTTACACCCTCACCCAGCACTAGCACATTGTTGAAACTTTGTAAGCATGGAATTCACAAGAGACTTCCAAAAGGTTCTAAGATCTTTAACAGGCACAGGTATATCTTACTTATTATTATTGTTGTTGTCACCATGATTATGACTAACATGATTTAAGTTGGGTTTTGATATACACCATTGGAGCATTTCTTACCTTGGATGCATGCATGATCATATTGGCACAGTATCTCACCTCCAGTTTGGGTACTTTGATCGGGTCAACCCAATTGACCAAGTCAAACACGGTTACCAAGGCTATGACTCAAAAAACAACATTGCTTATATTTGTTCCAGACATGCCCTAGACCAATACTGCGGTTTCAGTTTTGAGAGTTTGGCCCAGGATCTAATGATCAATGATTATTATCACTTTATTATTGGCCAAATGATCAAATTTTATTACAGATTGCAGACCTTTTGGTGATCCTAGAGCATTGCAGTGTTCCAGGGGGTATGAGTAGTCACTTATACCATTCTTCTATGTGTCCAGATCATCCAGTACTGTCAGTTTGCTCCAGTTCTCATCCTGGATAGAGTTATGATGATTTTGTTATTCTTCAGAGGATGTACCCCCAAAAATGAACTAGGAAATTTACTAAAAAAATCAATTTGGCTTGTTGGGTCAAGGAAATGGCAGGGAAACTTCTCAGATGATGTATTTTGGCTTCCCGAACAATTTTTCAGCAGTTTCAGTCAGCATTTGGTTCGGATTATTTTATTTTTGACTCAGTCAGTGAGGACATCCCTCAAGGGGCGCCCCTCAACATGGCTAGATGATGTATTGTATGGTTATATCTTATATTATGAGGTTGTAATGGGGCATAGGGTGAATTAAGCCCCTAGTGACCCCCTTTCATGTATTATCGTGTTATATTTTGATTTCCGCCTTAGGGAGGGTCCTTGAGCAAAAGTGCGCCCCCTTTGATGTGGTCATCTTGATCCATGTATTGATCATTGTATTTATGATCTCCACCATTGATGATGTCTTAATCTCAACCGTCAGATGATAGTTAGGTAAAATGTGGACACACTCTCAAGCTATTTAAGAGAGGTGATCCCCCCATTGTAAAGGAGGAGCTCTAGCACCAGAATATTGAATAGAGAGATTTTTTCTGGGACTACACACTTGTTTCTTGTTTGATGAATGAATGAGATGATGTTTGGCATTGTTATTCTTCTGCATTGAGATTTATTCGATAGAGATTTTGCATCTTTTTTTTGCACCCATCCATTTGCAGGTTGAATGAGGCGCACTTGAGGAAGGCACACTGGTGGGGGTACTCACTCTTTGCTGACACTCGGGTTTTGGTTATTAGGGAGTGACTACTTCTTCATGTTTGTTTGTTTCATGTACTTTCTTTATACAGTGAATCTCGTTCGTTGTCTTGCTAATTGAAATTCTTTGGTTTGACATGTTGAAGGGGGCGCTAGGGGCATTGACTGAAGCAACACTTCATCAAGATCCTACTCAGAACTCTCATTTGATCAAAAGGAAAAAATTCTTCATAATTGAGGAGGTCATCAACATGATTCAGGTACGTTTTCTCAGGTAAGTTCTTTGTCCTTTGATTTTCTCATGCATTTCCCATCATCAATTTTACTGAAAAAATCGTTGTTAATAGTAGGAAAAATTACCGTATCGATTTGCACTAGGATTCTGCAAATTTGACGATCTCGATTTTGTCGGCCATCTCGAAAAATCCCCTCTCCATCCTAGGCGTCAACATTGGACTCCATTACCCATCTCCAGGCACTGATCCCTTAGTGAGGTAGCGCCCCTCTTAGTCTGGAAGCCAAATTTCTTTCGGTTTCGCTTGGATTGTCTTTAATTGCTGAATCCTTCATCCAAGGCAAGTGTTTGGGAAGCCTTAATTCTCCATATCAACCTCGTCCTGGGAATTTCTCATTTGGTTGCTTAAATCCCCCAGGGTCTCAGGTTTGATCATTTGAACCAACACACTAATCCTAGATTCGTTTCCAATTTCCATAACTCACTGTATTATCTTACTTGAGTAACATTATCAGCATCTATAACCACCACTACTCAAGTACTTTCTAATTTGTGGCTTATCCCTTAAATCTAGGGTTTCAAGCACTCACCTTACGTATTCTTCGTCAGGGTTTGATCTGGTGATATGCTTTAGGTCTGTCCTTTCAGGATAGGTCTGGGTCTCCCCCATTGTCACATGGGCTTCTCCAGTGGCATAAAGCGAAGGAAGTCCTAACTGACATGACAACCATCCATCTTTTGGGGGTTAGGGTTTTTGTAGGTTGCGGATTTGGTTGCCTGTCTCCTCTGTCATCCTGTATAGGACTACTCTACCGAGGCAACTACAAGATTCGTGATAACATTTTTGGCGCTGTTGTTGGGGAGGTAGAGGCCTACCTTGGTTCAACATTTATCTTAAGATTTACTCCTGTTCTGTGCCAACATTCTTTCCGCTCGGTCGTAGACGCTTACCTACCTTCAGTGTCTGTGAATGCTCTTGTTTGTTATATTCATTCATATCACATCCAGTTCTAAATTTAGTGATTGCATTTGTCAATTGTTTAATTCTGCACAATCACTTTATTATTTATCTCTCTTACGACGTTTATTTTCGGTGAACATGACAATTTGTTCACCTGCCCACTCCACAACGCGACTCCCCTGAGGGACCTACCCACAATTATAACCTTCGAAATCCCTTATTAGAAGCCATGGCTTTCTATGAAGAATTCGATTCTAACTATGTGCTTCCTGAGAAATTTACAACCGCAATGAGTGAAATGGTCTCAGCTTTCGCTCTTTTAGCCTAGTCATGTAAAGAAGATTATCTAGAATTTGACGGTCCTCATTTCCAGCATGAACCATCGGAACCTCGTAGGGTAAAAGAAGTTGGAAATAATAGTTACGCGATCACTCGGTCTCAATCTAAAGTTGTCCCTAAGAAAAGTGATAAATGTCTATCAAACCCAGCAAGCCACCAACTAGTAGCATGCCTCATCATAATGAAAGCACTCCTATAACAAGAGGAAACAACCAACAACAAGTTACTCAAACAAAGAAGGTAGTAGCACTTCCTAAGAAAGACATCATAACTACCCCAATTCCTAAAAAGGAAATATGTGGAAACCACCTCCAAACGCTAGACTATTGAAAGAGATCCACCTCAAGACAAACTGGTGTCCCAAGAACCAATCAAGACAGACCTTGCAAGTAAACTATCAAATCTAATGGTCTCTATATCACTAAAGAAGCTAGTAAGAATGCCATGTGTTAAAGCTCAGGTCATGGAATTCTTAGGGTTAGAAGTAGAAAAGAAGGATAAGACAAGCTGCTTCGATTTGAACATTGATATGTCTCCATTCCTAAATAAGCTAAGTATGCCCGTGTCGCTACAAGAGTTATTAAAGGTACCATCAATAAATAATAAGGTTGCAAGATGTTTGGGAATGCAACCTAAAACGAAGATACCAAAACCAATACCCAAGATAACAAAGGATCCCCTTGTCATAATTCAAAGTGTAATGAACAAAGGAGACGGGTATCCTTTTTTCTATGTTGCCTTAGAAATAAACCAGTTGATTCTTTATAACTGCATGCTAGATTCTGGGGCTGAAGTGAATGTGATGCCATCTAAGGTCATGAACTAGCTAGAGCTAACCACAACCCTACAATTTGGAAATGTTTGTGGCATGGACTCATGACCTGTAGAGTCTGAAGGAGTGATCGAAAGCTTAAAGATGAAATTGGCAGCGTATCCAGATGTCGAGATAACTATGAATGTCTTGTTCATTGATATTTCTAATGTTTGGGGTATGCTCTTGTTTAGAGAATGGGCAACAAAACTAAGAGGTAGCATTCAATTAGATCTCATGTACACAACAATCCCTATTAGTAAGACTGCTTCAATTAAGTTAATGAATTTGCCATCCATGATAGAACACGTAGAAACTACTGACCATTTGTTTGATGATGCTATGCGTGCTACAGATGTTGGAAATTTTATAGTATTAGCAAATTATTGGGAAGAAGCTAGACCACATCCTTTCCCTCCTAGTAACATTTGGAAAATGCGCTTCGACGGTGCTAAATCTAGACATAGTGCTGGGGCTATTATTGTCTTGATTTCACCTACAAGAGAAGAAACCATACATTCTTTTCGGTTAGAATTTGATTGCACTAACAATGTGGCCGAGTATGAAGCTCTGCTTCTAGGACTAGAAATTGCTAGAGACATGAAGATCAAGTGTTTTAGTGTCATTGGTGATTCAGACTTAGTAGTCTCTTAGGTGAGAAATCAATTTGTAGCTAAGAACGATAGACTACGCAGCTACCGAAATGTAGTATGGGATGCCATATGATGCCTTTTCGATTAGAGCAGTCCCTAGGGAAGAAAACACACTTGCTGATGCTTTATCTGTAATTGCATGCACTTTTGAAATTCTTGAATACCTATATTATCACATATATAGTAGCTGGGCTACCATATTCTATTTTTCAGATTCCAGGTCATTTTTCAGCCAACTCACCTACATATGAGATGTTGAGATGAGCATTTATGATGGATCATGATTTGATTGATGGACTATAGTACTCTCCCATTGCCATGACCGAGTCTCAGGACACTCATATTTGAGGACTGATGTAGCCATTTAGCTAGTTTCAGAGCAGTTAGTAGTGCCCAAAGTTGTATCAGTGCTTTATCATTGGATAGATGTTGGTTCAGATGGATTTTTTTACATGTTTATGACTCGACTTGTATTATCTTGTGTTATGGTTATTATTGCTTTTATACTCATTCTTGTGACATGTATTAGCACTTAGTGTCATGATTTGGCGATCATATAAATATGTAGACTTGGATGTATTGTTATTATGTATTGATGTCTCTACTCAGACCTGGAAGTTCTTGATCTATACTCATTGGTTTTACCCTCAGGGAGAATAGAGGTAGTCATTCTCACCATACTTTGGCTTGCTAGTGTTGGTTTCATTATTCATTGTCTCCACCCATCCATTACCTTCCAGTTAGGTTTCTTACCCGACCTACTATTTTGACTTGTGGCATGGAGGACCTTTCCCCACTAGAGCCTCTATGATTGGATAAGCTTCCCTGTTTATTTGTGTTTCGGCTCTGAGTGACCTAGGTTGTGTTGGCTAAACCAAAAACAAGTAGCGCTGCCATCAATACAATGTATTTGGAAATGAATATCTTATGAAAAAAGCCCATTCACGAAAAGTAGTGTTTTTAAACATACATGAATGCAAGGCAAGCCTAATGAAATTGGCTTTGAAGTACAATGAAATGAATATCTTAGAACATTCATGAAAAGTAGTGTTTTTAAACATACATGAATGCAAGGCAAGCCTAATGAAATTGGCTTTGAAGTACAATGAAATGAATATCTTAGAACATTCATGAAAAGTAGTGTTTTTTGTTAAATTTAGTGCAGCTGCGAGACCCATTCTCAGAGAATGGTTTCCTTGTCAATTGACTAGGATAGAGTAAGACCCTAGAAGGTACCCTAGGGCCCCTAGTAGTCTCCTGGGGTTCTTGGTCTAGGACCAAGCAGGTTGATGCCATGGAAAAGCCCCTAGCATGTGGCTAGGGCCCCTATATGCCTCTAGTGTATTCTGGTCTGGGACCAGGGATGTGATGTCCAAGTAGAGCCTGCAGGTAGAGGTAGAGATATATTCTGGTATGGGACCAGGGACACGATGTCCAAGTAGGTCCTGCAGGTAGTTGATCAACTTTCAGTGTGAGACTGAAACTCAACTTAGTACTGAGAGCCATTCTGCGAGAGAATGGAGGACTTGGTCAGGGTCCAGGGATTGATCAACCTGATTCAGTGTGACACTGAAACTCGGCCTAAGGCTGAAAGGCATTTATTAAGAATGGAAGATAATGATGTCCCCTCTCCTAATCGGTTATTGCTAGGTTGCTTCTCAAGGGACTGGCCAACCCTTGACGATGTCCCTAGTACCTAACCCTTAGGAACAGTGTTAAGGACAAAAGGATTGTACCATCTGTTTGGATCTTCCCCCTTGTATAGTGATGACAAAATATATATATAAAACTATGTACCTTGAGAGAGAGAAAAGTATTTGGTCTTGTTGGTCCTATTTGATTGATTGCCCACCTTTATGGTTCACCTTGGTCTTGTGGTTGTTGACTCTTGGTCCTATTCTTACTTGGTCCTAGTACTCTCACTTGTGTGCACCTTTGGCTACGATGACTCCTACTTTATGGAGTGTATTTACCTAATGGTTTCTTAAAGACTATCGGACCATGTATTGATATGGTTACCTTATGTTTTGTTAAAAGACCTTTAAATCACTTATAGTTTTGGACTACTTACCCGATGTTGGACCTTTGGACTTTCACTTTATTATAATTTCATTAAATAATTATTTGTCTTATTAATAAAATCTCATGATTTATTAATAGACTTTTGGACCTATTACTTATTTTATGAATTTATTATATTAAAATCTTTTGGACTTTTGTTATTCCATTTTTTATGACGGTTTGCTTTTGGACTACCTAATTTTTATTTTTATGATTTTTTTATTTTGTGGACCACTCTACATTTTATCCTAAGTAAATCTAAGTGTTATCATTCACCTACCCTAACCTATATAAGGAAAAGATTATATGTTTCCAATTATGAGATTTTGCTTTACGACTTACCTTCACGGGCTTGTTTTCACGGGATTGCTTTCACGGTTCCTTCACGGCCTGGTCTTCACCGATCTATCTTCAGGTCGAGGGCTGACTTCGTTTTTTTCCTTCTTCACGGTTGTCTGCTAGTTCCTTTGTCTTTCAACAGCCGCTTACTTATTCCTCTGCGACTGCCTGTGTTCTTCTGCTGCTGCCCGTGTATTCCTCTACCGGCTGCCTCCTCCATGGTTTCACTTCACTGAGATCTCTGCACTTGCTGGTTACTTCACGTACCTCTACCCTGCGATTTCACTCCACGGGATTTTGCTCTTGCTTGGTCTTCATGCCACGAGTATTGCCTCAGCGTTTTTTGGTCATGGTTTTATCTTCCCTCTGTCACGGGTCTACCTTCACGATTGTGTCTCTGTCATGGATTTACCCTCACGTTTTACCTCTGCGTTATTCTGCATGGGGTTTACTGTGATCTCCTCTGCACGGGCTGAGTTTTTTTGATTGATCCACAGTGACTGGTTTCGAGACTTTGTTGTGACTGGTGCGTAAGTCTTTTGCATCGTGACTCTGTTGGTAGACCCTCCTACAGTGCTTGTCTGCACATCTTTCACCCTGACTGCATTTGTGTAAGCCATAGCATCTGTGTGATTCTCCTTGACTGGGCTACTAAGTTGTTTGAAGAAACTAAGGTATGGTCACTTCCACCTGAACCCCTCTCTCTCTCAAGGTACGTATATGGTTTAATTAGTTTGACTTGTCCTTTCAGCGACAAGATCAAACTCAGAACTAATTGAGTATAAGGCGGATCCAACGAATGGTTATGATTCTTTATCTTCTGTAGTTTATTTGAGATTTAGTTTACTGCACATGTTATTTATTATTTTTCTGTACATGACATTTGATGAAACATTTCAATGATCAACTTTAACGTAGTGCCCAGCAGAGCGTTAAAGTTTACGCAGTGACCAACAGAGCGTTAAGTTGAAAGAAATGAAAGTTATGTTATGTTTTATTATAGTTTAAATTTTACCTTAGTTTTTATATGTTCATGTATTGAAGTTTAGTACTTGTATTAACACTCATCTAACCTATAAAATTCAACATTTTTCAACATACATGAATGCATAAAGCCTCAAATAATAAAAATCTGTGAAATAAATACACGGACCAAGGTTATGAAAAGTCAAAGGCCCAAAAAGCAATGGTTCCTAAAGTTATATCTAAGGATTGCTGGCCTCACTTGTATTGGTTTGGATTGTGAGCATTTGTCAAGGTGAATAAGCACCTCTGAAGTAATTCACCCATTTGTGAAACACTGGCATCCCCTGTGTTGTTGCTTGTCCGTCACATGCTAGAGTGAGTATTCCCTTTCCATATCTGAAGTTTCACAATGTTGAGTTGGTGGTCATCCTTTGCCCTAGCCTTCTGAATTTTTAGCTTACACCCTTCACTAGCAAATTCATTACAACTATGAAGTGAGTATGATCTTGAAAGTCTGGACTGAGTTATAGTTAATAAATGTAAACCTTGTATATTTGGTTGATAGATCGCTAGCGAAATGATTGCTACTTGTTATGATTATTACTTGAATGATTTGTAGGGCATGTCTTGATCTTTGAACACTTGCAGCGGATGGATGTCAGCCTGGGTTATATTATATGGTCATTTACAGATGATTATTTTGTCTATCTGCGTATATTGGATATTGTAGATGATCATGCAGATACCTATAGAGTGTATGAGTATACACTTTAGATGGATTTGGACTCTCCGAGTCTAGTGAGACAACTAGTTTTCCGTTCCGGGCACTTGTAGAGATGATTTGGCTCAGTTTATCCTTCTGGGACAGTTTTACCATACTGGATGGCATGTTTGAGCAGGGAGATATTTTTCTTGGATCTCCTAGGGCGTTATATGAGGCATGGGGGGTCCAACCACTTGTTTATACCATATTACCCCCCTCCCAGAAAGCCTGGTGGGCTCAGTTGGATAACGCAGGCACCCTAGGAGGCAGTTTTTGGCATACCACGTTTCTCGAGGCAGATAAAAAAAAATAAAATGGCTACTGAAGAATTTGATTTGGGCTACTGGGGCAAGGAATTGGCATGGGATGAGTTCTGATGATGAGTGTGATGTCTTCTACTCCTCCAACAGTTGCAACACCTGGATTGGCCCACATCTATTTTTTCGGGCATATTTATTATTTTCTGGAGCTTTTTGGAAGCTCACAATTTCCTCAAGAAGGCACAACTTCATAGTTAAAAAATTATATTATTTTTATTGTGCCATGGGGACACCCAAAAGGAGTTAGTTAACACTCCCTAGACCCACCACGTGCTTCATTTATTTTTAGTTGAGTGGGATCCCCTCTCCTAGGGTGATTTAGTCCACTTTTATATTATATTATTGTATTGATCTATGTATTGTATGTTGAGCTCATCTCAACCGTGGATTACAACATTTGTATCTTTTAATCTTAGCCACCCATTTGGAAAGTGGTTAGGATTTTGGTTCTCTCATTCCTATTTAAAGGAGAGAGCATCTCATTTGTATTGTATGTTGAGCTCATCTCAACCGTGGATTAGAACATTTGTATCTTTTAATCTTAGCCACCCATTTGAAAAGTGGTTAGGATTTTGGTTCTCTCATTCCTATTTAAAGGAGAGAGCATCTCATTTGTAAGGGGTCTTTGGCTCTTGGATCTGGATAATAGAAAAACTTTTCTTGTGGAAATTCTTGGATCTCCTTTGCATCTGGTGTTCTTAGATGGTGATTGGAAAATCTTTTGCTTCCTAGCATTTGGGTATTTGTTGTGAGATCTATATATTTTTCGGGAAACATTGTCTTGTCTACAGGAGGACGACTTCAACTTGGGCGTTTTGCAGGGCTTCTTCAACTCGCTTGGCTTGGATGCGCTTTGTATCACGGGGTTTTCATTAGCATCAATGCGATCTATGATTTCATTTTGTTATTTTTTTATAGCATTTGCTTTTTTGTCATGATGCAGCAAATCTGATATGGCTGACGTTTGTTGTCCAGGAGAGAGGGCGCATTGGCTTCTTGGGGAAAAACGTTGGGCATAGAACTCACTCAAATTTTCTCAAATTGATCGGGATAGCAGGGATCTTCATCATCAAAGCATTTACAAGGTTTTCGAGGTAGGACCTACATGTTAGTACTTCTCTTCCAGATCTCAATCCATTGGCACCTGTATTTTCATTTTCATCTTAAAACCCTAAACATTAAAAAAACCAAAAAATATTATGGCTCAATCCGCTTGAGTTGTCGGCGAACCATTTCTGGGTTTTGTAGATCAGGTCATGCCCTAAGTGGGTCTTCCTCAACGTTGAGCTAGAAGTGACTCTGTTGCCCTAGATCTGAAAAACACTGATCTTAAAAACCTAGCGCTACCTTGCCTCTTTTTCCCTCCTTTCTCGAAATTTGATCTTTTCCGGCAAAACCACTTCTTGGGTTTGTAGATCGGGTCTAAACCCAGGTGGGTCTTCTTCAACGCTGGGCAGAAAATGACTCCATTGGCCTAGAACTGAAAGGCACTGATTTCCAACCCTAGCGCTACCCCCTCTTTTGCTCTTTTCCCTTGCGTTTTGACCTTCTCTTGTTGACTCGGGTGCCTTGACACTGTCATACCTTCCTTCGAGTATATCTTTTGGTACTAGATAGCCCCAATCCCGTTCTCACCTGTTTTGCATTGGTCACGTTTCCCAAGGCAATGGATATCTTCACCTCTTGCTAGTACCTTAACCCTAGATCTAGTATTTACCTCATAGGTCATCCGTGCCCCAACTTGGCTCAAATCTCATATCTTTTAAACCCTGATCTAAAGCTTTGGTTCACCTAGTGACGTCATCCATAGATCTATGGTTTCCATCACCTTGCACCTTACGTACCTCAAGTCCATTTGATCTGATATGGTGTCTAGGTTTGATCTCTCCTGTCGGGAGTAGATCTGGGTCTCCCCCATTGTTGTCTTGGGCTAAGATAACATAAAGTGAAGACTGCCTCGATTGGCGTGACAACCATCCATTTGGGAGTCGAGGCAATCTTGGTTCCACCTCCTTAGTTGCTTGTCCCTCTACCATCCATTCTGGATTCATCTCACATAGGCAACTACAAGGTTGGTGATAACATTTTTGCGCTGTTGCTGGGGAGGTAGAGGCCTACCTTGGTTCAACATACCTCACCTCTCCTACGACATTATCCGTTGGTGAACACGACAATTCGTTCACCTGGCGACTCCACAACGCGACTCCACTCAGAAGCGAACCCATCCCATAAATCATAATGAATTCAGATATATTTATCAGACGCATGAAGGAATTAAATGAAGGTATAAATGAAGCTAAAAGACAAATAAACGGAGGGGATAGATGGAGGTCAGACTACGGGTATGAGGATGACCTCGAGCATGATTATGGGTATGAATCTAGTTATCACAATCTTTATGATACCCACCAATTTCCTCACCCATGCAATAAAGATTTCCCAACCATCCCGAGTGGACTAGTAAGCAAGCATCAAGTGAATGATCCTTGTAATCCTCCTCATCAGTGTAATACAAGTTTTGTCGTGACTACCCCTGATAAACTTGTAAGTCGACATGAACCTAGAAGTCAGTCCTGGTCAAAGCCTTATAGCCAAGTAATTAGAGCTGTTAAAAAACAAGACAAACAGTCTCCTTTTGACTTTTCTGAAATACTGGGGGCACCTCATCCTATGCCAAATGATTACACTAGGAGGTTGCCCCAGTTTAATGGAAATAAGGATATATCTATTGAAAGTCATTTGGATATTCTCTGGGATTACATGGAAATCAGAGGTGCGGACAATGAAGATGTTTATATGCGAGTTTTAGGAAAATCCTTGTGAGGGGATGTTCAACTATGGTTTGATCATTTAGCACCAGGATCCATCATTGGGTATGACATGTTCACAGATCTGTTAATAGATAAGTGGGGCAGGAACACTGATAATTCTTTAGATGATTGTGCAGTTGATAATCAGTATATTGACAATTTACTTTCTTAATTGTATCATTCTTGTCCTGAAATGTTCCAAATTACGAGTGTGCCTGCAATCCATAGGAATATTACAGAGTACTTTGAGAATAATGTTTCAAAACCTCATGTTGAAACTAAGAGGGATATCAATCAAATCATACGAGATACTTTGTTATTATTACCTTAAGCAGTCACAAAGAAAATTATGGATTTAATCTGTAGAAGGGAACCTAACAATCACCATCAAAAAGCATCTACAGTTGAGCCTTACATTTGTTAGTCCATTAAAGAGCCTTTAAAAGAGCAACTCCATAGTCATTGCCTAATTGATGATAAGTTGAGTTAGTATTCAAGCTATCCGAATCTGGATTCAGATTTTGATCATAACTTTGAAGAAGAAGAAAATTTTGAAAACAATATGACTTCTCCCGAGAGCCAATCATGTCATCATTATATGGTTGAAGAGCATGCTTGTAAAGGTGATAGGGAAACTGAAACTGAACTTATTGATGTTTTTCCTTATCTAGAGCCTAAGGAAGAACAATCACATGATGATATGGTTGTAAGTGAACTTGATCAAGAACATTGCAATAAGGGTTCTTGTCCTAATAGTATTGATAGAATCCTTCATCTAATCCTTAATCATAATATGTTGGTTCAATGTGTAGATACTGACCTTGTTTCAAATCTTGAAATCACTTGTAGAATTAATTTGAAACCTCTTTCCTCTCATCAAATTCCGAGATCAATTGTTCCAAATTTGGGAGAAAATTTTCAATCCACCCTCTCGTACCAACTTTTTAGGTCTTCTTGTATGGGTTTGTGTTCTAATCAAGCTGTCACTTTTGAAATTGTTAGTCAGGAGTTTGAGCATGGTCACATAATTGGAGAAAATGCGCTTCATTTCCCTTCTCGGTCATCTGTCATGAATAATATTTTGCAATTTATAAGTCTTTTGTATGGGTGGTTGGAGAAGGTGTATAAAGATCAATTTCATCTTTTCTCCATTTTTAAGCAATAAACGAGGTTGATCTCATTCACAGTTTCATTACATTACAACTTGTCCCCATTTGATTCTCCCATTTCTTTTGGAGTAAATAGAATTGAATGTCCTAGTAAGGTAGGGGAGAAATCAAAGCACTGTTTGGAGTGGTTGAATCATGAGTCATATTGCCTTCTTCCATCAAGTACGAACTCACATACCTTTTATGATTCTATCAGTATCTTGATGGATGAGTTTCTAAAAAGTCAATTTTAGCCTTGGCATGATGTCATTCCAGATCTTTCTTTGAATTTCAAACAACTAGTTAGAATGGTTTCAATTCTCATGTACATTGCTTCTAAACCATCTCTGGCTTGTTGGGTCATTAACTGTAAATAAAGAACAATCGATCATTTTAGCAAGTGGTTACATTGGATCTATCATTTTACTTAGCACTTGCCTAATTGGTTAGGTTAGAGTAGGTAGGACTTGAATAAGCCTTTTCTGGGCAGTAGTGTAGCCTGTCAATCTTGCATGTTTTGTCTTTGCCCGAAGCTTGTTTTTCAAAGCTCTTAGTGTAGTCTTCAGTCTTAGCATTTTTCCTGCACAGTGAGATCAAAACTTTCTTAAAAGTTATGGTTATAGATTAGATTTACTTTCTGCTTTTCAATTTCGTGCATTTCAGTTTGAGTATTTTATTTTATCCACACAGTGTGCTGACGACTGGTCTGTGAGTTTCGTATAGCTCTGGACATTTTACAGGTTGTTGGTGACATTTTGGCAACAGTTGCAGAGTTGGAAGGATGGTTCAAGGATGCGAGTAGCAGAGTGCGAGGACCAGAGATTCTGAGGTTCTCAACCGCTCTATTCAGTAGAGCACTTGTTCCAGTTAGAGCCAGATGTTATCACATATATAGTAGCTGGGCTACCATATTCTATTTTTCAGATTCCAATACATTTTTCAGCCAGCTCACCTACATATGAGATGCTGAGATGAGCATTTATGATGGATCATGATTTGATTGATGGACTATAGTACTCTCCCATTGCCATGACTGAGTCTCAAGACACTCATATTTGAGGACTGATGTAGCCATTTAGCCAGTTGCAGAGCAGTTAGTAGTGGCCAGAGTTGTATCGGTGCTTTATCATTGGACAGATGTTGGTTCAGATGGATTTTTTTACATGTTTATGACTCGGCTTGTATTATCTTGTGTTATGGTTATCATGGCTCTTATACTCATTCTTGTGACATGTATTAGCACTTAGTGTCATGATCTGGTGACCATATAAATATGTGGACTTGGATGTATTGTTATTATGTATTGATGTCCCTACTCAGACTTGGAAGTTCTTGATCTATACTCATTGTTTTTACCCTCCTTAGGGAGAATAGAGGTAGTCATTCTCACCATACTTTGGCTTGCTAGTGTTGGTTTCATTATTCATTGTCTCCACTGATCTATTACTTCCAGTTAGGTTTTTTACCCGACCTACTATTTTGACTTGTGGCATGGAGGACCTTTCTCCCCTAGAGCCTCTATGATTGGATAAGCTTCCCTGTTTATTTGTGTTTCGGCTCTGAGTGACCTGGGTTGTGTTGGCTAAACCGAAAAAAGTGGCGCTGCCATCAATACAATGTATTTGGAAATATCTTATGAAAAAATCCCATTCATGAAAAGTAGTGTTTTTAAACATACATGAATGCAAGGCAAGCTTAATGAAATTGGCTTTGAAGTACAATGAAATGAATATCTCAGAACATTCTTGAAAAGTAGTGTTTTTCAACATACATGAATGCATCAAGCCTAAAATAATAAAAATCCGTGGAATAAATACACGGACCAAGGCTATGAAAAGTCAAAGGCCCAAAAAACAATGGTTCCTAAAGTTATATCTAAGTATTGCTGACCTCACTTGTATTGGTTTGGATTGTGAGCATTTGTTAAGGTGAATAAGCACCTCTGAAGTAACTCACCCATTTGTGAAACACTGCCATCCCCTGTGTTGTTGCTTATTCGTCATATGCTAGAGTGAGTATTCCCTTTCCATATCCGAGGTGTCACAATGTTGAGTTTGTGGTCATCCTTTGCCCTAGCCTTCTGAATTTTTAGCCTGCACCCTTCACTAGCAAATTGATTACAACTATGAAGTGAGTATGATCTTCAAAGTCTGGATTGAGTTATAGTTAATAAATGTAAACCTTGTATATTTGGTTGATAGATTGTCAGTGAAATGATTGCTACTTGTTATGATTATTACTTGAGTGATTTGTAGAGCATGTCTTGATCTTTGAACACTTGCAGCGGATGGATGTCAGTCCGGGTTATATTATGTGGTCATTTATAGATTCTTTTTTTGTCTATCTGGGTATATTGGATATTGTAGATGATCATGCAGATACCTATAGAGTGTATGAGTATACACCTTAGATGGATTTGGACTCTCTGAGTCCAGTGAGACAGCTTGTTTTCCGTTCCGGGCATTTGCAAAGATGATTTGGCTTAGTTTACCCTTTTGGTACAGTTTTACCATACTGGATGGTCTGTCTGAGTAGGGAGATATTTTTCTTGGATCTCCTAGGGCGTTGTATGAGGCATGGGGGGTCCAGCCACTTGTTTGTACCATATTACCCCCCTCCTAGAGAGCTTGGTGGGTTCAGTTAGATAACGCAAGCACCCTAGGAGGCAGTTTTTGGCATATCACGTTTCCCGAGGCAGATAAAAAATAATTAAAATAGCTACTGAAGAATTCGATTTGGGCTACTGAGGCAAGGAATTGGCATGGGATGAGTTCTGATGACGAGTGTGAATTCTTCCACTCCAACAGTTGTAGCACCTGGATGGGCCCACATCTATATTTTCGGGCATATTTATTATTTTTTGGAGCTTTTTGGAGGCTCATGATTTCCTCAAGAAGGCACAATTTCACAGTTAAAAAATTATATTATTTTTATTGTGCCATGGGGACACCCAAAAGGAGTTAGTTAACACTCCCTAGACCCACCATGTGCTTCATTTATTTTTTGTTGAGTGGGATCCCCTCTCCTAGGGTGATTTAGTCGACTTTTATATTATATTATTGTATTGATCCATGTATTGTATGTTGAGCTCATCTCAAACGTGGGTTAGAACATTTGTATCTTTTAATCTTAGTGACCCATTTGAAAAGTGGTTAGGATTTTGGTTCTCATTCCTATTTAAAGGAGAGAGCATCTCATTTGTAAGGGGTTTTTGGCTCTTGGATATGGATAATAGAAAAACTTTTATTGTGGAAATTCTTGGATCTTTTTTGCATCTGGTGTTCTTAGATGGTGATTGGAAAATCTTTTGCTTCCTAGCATTTGGGTATTTGTTGTGAGATCTATATATCTTTCGGGAAACATTGTCTTGTCTACAGGAGGGCGATTTCAACTTGGGCATTTTTGCAGGGCTTCCTTAACTCGCTTAGCTTGGATGCATTTTGTATCAGGGGGTTTTCATTAGCATCAATACGATCTATGATTTCATCTTGCTGTTTTTCTGTAGCATTTGTTTTTTTGTCATGATGCAGCAAATATGATATGGTTGACGTTTGTTGTGCAGGAGAGAGGGCGCATTGGCTTCTTGGGGCAAAACGTTGGGCATAAAACTCACTCAAATTTTCTCAAATTGATCGGGATAACAGGGGTCATCATCATCAAGGCATCTACAAGGTTTTCGAGGTAAGATCTACAGATTAGTACTTCGCTTCTAGATCTCAATCCATTGGCACATGTATTTTCATTTTCATCTTAAAACCCTAAACATTAAAAAAACCAAAAAATATTATAGCTCAATCCGCTTGAGTTCTTGGCGAACCATTTCTGGGTTTTGTAGATCAGGTCATGCCCTAAGTGGGTCTTCCTCAATGCTGAGCTGGAAGTGACTCTGTTTCCCTAGATCTGAAAAACACTGATCTTCAAACCATAGCGCTACCTTTCCACTTTTGCCCTCCTTTCTCAAAATTTGATCTTTTCGGCAAAACCACTCCTTGGGTTTGTAGATCAGGTCTAAACCTAGGTGGGTCTTCTTCAACGCTGGGCAGAAAATGACTCCATTGCCTTAGATCTGAAAGGCACCGATCTCCAACCCTAGCGCAACCCCCTCTTTTGCCTTTTTCCCTTACGTTTTGACCTTCTCCTCTTGACTCGGGTGCCTTGACACTGTCATACATTGCTTCGAGTCTATCCTTTGGTACTAGAAAGCCCCAATCCGATTCTCACCTGTTTTGCATTGGTCACATTTTCCAAGGTAGTCGATATCTTCAGCTCTTGCTAGGACCTTAACCCCAGATCTAGTATTTGCCTCATTGGTCATCCGTGTCCCAACTTGGATCAAACCTCATATCTCCTAAACCCTGATCCAAAGCCTTGGTTCACCTAGTGACGTCATCCATAGATCTAGGGTTTCGATCACCTTGCACCTTACGTACCTCAAGTCCATTTGATCTGATCTGGTGTCTAGGTCTGATCTCTCCTAGAGGGAGTAGATCTAGGTCTCCCCCATTGTTGTCTTGGGCTAAGATAACATAAAGTGAAGACTGCCTCGATTGGCGTGACAACCATCCATTTGGGAGTCGAGGCATTCTTGGTTCCACCTCTTTAGTTGCTTGTCCCTCTACTGTCCATTTTGGATCCATTTCACATAGGCAATTACAAGGTTGGTGATAACAACCTGAAAGAAAAAAAAAATGCAAGGTAGAAGTTCTGTTTAGGCCATTTGTCCCTGATAATCAAGATCACTGGCAAGTCTTCGATAATGATGCTCAAATAGTTCGTTTCTTGCATTGTATTGATTATCCGCAAAACAACGCTATCACTCTAGAAGATCAGGTTCAGAACCAATCACTATGTGATATAGATGCCATCGAATTGTCAATACCTTTAGAAACGAATTTTAATCGGCATGATGAGTACAAAGGAAGAAGGGATGAGCCTGTTGATGAGATTGTTGAGATAAACATAGGATCTCCTGTTTCCCCTAAATTGGTTAAGATCGAAAATAATGCCTCCCCGAAAGAACAAAAATAAATTGAAAACTTGATTCGCGAGTATAAGGATGTTTTTGCCTGGACTTATGATGATTTGAAAACATATGATCCGTCCATTATAGAACATACTATCCTGTTGAAAGAAGGATCCAAACCTTATAGGAAAAAACTTCGTAACGTAAATCCCAAGTTGGCTCCTCTAATAAAAAAGAAACTTGAAAAAATGTTAGCTGTTGGAATCATTCATCTTGTGAGGCATACAACATGGGTATCAAATCCTGTGATAGTAAGAAAGAAAAGCGGTGAAATTAGAATCGGCATAGACTTCAGAAACTTAAACCAAACTTCTCTTAAAGATAACTACCCTTTACCTAATATGGAAAATTTGCTGCAAAGTGTTACCCGGGCAAGGACGTTGTCCATGTTAGATGGTTTTTCGGGGTACAACCAAGTTCAAATTAGAAAATAAGACAGGGGAAGAACGACATTTACCACTCCTTGGGGAACCTATGAACATATACAGATGCCGTTTGTATTACTGAATGCAGGATCCAGATTTCAAAGGGCTATGGATCAAACATTTAGTGATCTAATTGGTAAAATCATTGCAATCTATCAAGATGGTCGAACAGTTCTTTCGAAGGAAATGGGTGACCATGTGAAGCATTTGAGGAAGATTTTTGATAGATGTCGTAAATTTGGAATCTCTTTAAATCCAAAGAAATCAACCTTTGGGATTGATGAGGGGAAATTATTAGGGCATGTTGTTTCAAAAGATGGAATCTGCATTGATCCAGAATGGGTGCGGGTTATCAACACCATTCCCTTGCCTCATGATATTCCATCTCTCCAATCTTTCTTTGGAAAAATCAATTTTGTACAACGATTCATCCCAAACCTTGCAGAATTAGCCAAGCCTTTGAATGCTCTACTAAAGAAAAATGTAACATTTGTGTGGGACAAAAATTGTGATATATCATTTTCAAAATTGAAGAAAGCCCTTTCAACTTCACCTGTTTTGGTGTGCCCTGATTATAACAAAGAGTTTGTAATATCCCAAATACTGATATTTTCTATTTCTATGCAAAGTTATTGAAATAGCCGGGCATGCAAATTGCCATGCAAAATTTCCCTATTTTATAGCTAAAATTAGGGTTAGGGTTTGCAGGATAGAATGAACACTTACCACTGACAAGCCGGCTGAATATGCTCCAAAGGAAATACGCATGCAAGATGAACTGAGTTTATGAAGAAATGACTTCGTTTTCCGCCGTAATATCCCGGTAGGTTGAATCAGCTAAGTGTGACGTTTTTGCTGAAGGGATGGTCAGTTTCAGCTGAAAATAGGTCAGAAGGTAGGTGTACCCGTGCCGGAGAGGATGGCCGGAGCATGCAAAAGTTTTGACCTCTCCAGATGCCCTAGCGAATTGATCTACCAATCTGTTGCTCACGCTCCCACACCTTTGTAATCTGCTGCTAGCTGCCACAGGTGGACAATCTGTTGGCTGATAATCACTCAATGCAATAGAGTGATCCTATCAGTGAGGATGCAGGCGACATGTGGAAGAAATATGATGATCCAGAGTCCTGGTGAATGACTTGGGTTTTCCAGCTAAATGCCCCGAGTTGTATGGATGAACCTGGAAATAACCTTTTGGCATATACTGGAACACTGGATAATGATGAATGCAATAGACACGGTGACAAACCTGGATGGTTTATCCTGAAGGAGACAAGGGTAGATATCTCACTGCCGAAACCCCGTTAGTTGAAGACGCCGTCTCCAACCCCAACTACTGTGGCTGCACGCTGTGCTGCTACTCAAGAGCTCCAAAATCAATAATCATCAATAGTAAAGTCTCCATTCACTTTATCTTTCTTTTATAACTTTCAACTGTGAAAACCCTAACTTTTGACCTAATTAGGTCACTTTAACTTCTAATTTGCAGTTGACTTGCATGCATGCGCATGGAGACTTAATTGGGTGCATGCATCATTAAATAATGCTTAGATGTCATGCATGCCAGTGGCCTTTGGCTCCGGTTGCCCTCTTTGACCCAATGGTGATATAATATTGATGCCCTAGATTTTCTGTAGATGGCATCAGTCTTCAGTTGATTTCCTAATTGTCAGTAATCGCTCGAACCCACATGAATCACATAGGTTAGCGGTTTGGTCCGCTCAACCCTGTGTGTCTGCATACAACTTCTGTTGATTCTGGGCTGTCTGTAAGTTCTCTTTCAAGATTTTAAGAATATCCTGATTGTCCTATATCCGATCCTTTGCCTTAGGAGCCCTGCTGTCTCCGAATGCTAAATCTGCATAGTCTAAGGCCTCGTAGCCATATAATGCCTTAAAAGGTGTCATCCTAATAGACATGTGATAGGTAGTGTTGTAGCAGTACTCCCCTAAGTGTAGCCATTTAATCCAAGTTCGCTGCTGCCCTGTTACTGTCTCGGTCACTGACAATGGTCTTTAGGTAACCCGTGTAACTTGAAGATGTCCCTGAAGAATAAATCAGCTACCTGAGTTGCGGAGTAATCAGATGATATAGAAAAGAAATGGGCGAATTTGGTCAGTCGATCCACCACGACATATAAACAATCTCGCCCTTGGACCTTGGGCAATCCTGTACTGAAGTCCATGGAAACACTTTCCCACTTCTGTTCTGGAATCGGTAGTGGCTGAAGCAACCTCGCTGGATGGATGTGCTCAATCTTGTTCTGTTGACATATGCTACATTCCCGCACGTGCTGCATAACCTCCCCTTTGAGGCCCTTCCATGAGAATCTCTCTCGGATCTGCCTGTAGGTCTTCAAGAAACCCTGATGTCCTGATAGTGGAGAGTCATGTGCTGCCTGTATGATTTTCTTTCTTAAAGTTGATTTTGGGACTAGGTATATCCTGCTCTTGTAATAGATGATGTCATCAACAATTCTGTACCTTGAATCTGTCCATCCAATAATTCACAAGCGAATTTATTTTTGGAGTATTCTACTAAGAGGAGAGCCCTCCAATCTGTGGATATACTCATGAGAGATAATGAGGTGGGTCGCCTGAATAATGCATTAGCTACTATATTGTTCTTACCTTTTACATACTCTATCTCGAAATGGTAGGCTTGTGCTTTGCTGACCCATTTCTATTGGCGCTCATTCAGTTCCTTCTGCTCCAAGAAGTACTTGAGCCTGTTATGATCTGTCTTGATTTTGAACTTGCTGGCCACCAGGTACTATTTGAACTTCGTGAGAGCATGTAAAATGGCTAGCATTTCTTTGTCATATATGGAGTAGTGGCGCTCGCAGTTCTTCAGTTTTCGGCTCTCAAACGCAATAGCGTGATGGTTTTGCATCAATACTGCTCCTAGCCCTTCCCCTGAGGCATCACATTCGACTACAAATGGTTGTGAGAAGTCTGGTAATGCTAAAACTGGGCAAGAAATCATAATGACTTTCATCTCCTCAAAAGTTTTCTGTGCTAGTTCTGTCTAGGTGAATGCTCCCTTCTTTGTGAGATCTGTGAGGGGTGCGAAAAATTGGGAGAATCCCTTAACATACCTTCTGTAACAAGTGCAAAGCCCTAAGAAGCCTCTATTTTATGTGACTGTTTTTGGCACGGGCCAATCTCTGATTGCTCGTATTTTCTCTATGTCAACCTGTACTCCTTTTTCATTGATTATGTGCCCTAGATACAACATTTCCTTCATGCCAAATTCGCACTTGGACATTTTCGCATAAAGTGAGTGTTCTTCTAGAATGCTCAATACTTCGTCCAGTGTTTCAGATGTTTCTCCCATGTTTTGCTGTAAATCAGGATGTCATCAAAGAATACTAGCAAAAACTTACGTAATTGAATCTTGAAAATATGGTTCATGCATGACTGAAAAGTGGATGGAGCATTGGTAAGTCCAAAAGGCATGACCAGTAATTCATAGTGACCATAGTGACAACAGAAAGCTGTTTCGGAGATGTCTTGATCCCTTACTCGGATCTGATGGTACCTCGAGCGAAGATCAATCTTGGAAAAGTATTTGGCACCCCACAGTTCGTCCACGAGTTCATCAATCCTAGGGATGGGATACCTGTTTTTGATGGTCTTTTTGTTGAGTGCTCGATAATCGATGCACATTCACATTGTACCATCCTTCTTCTTGACCAAGACCACTGATGATGCGAAGGGGCTAGAACTGGGCCGAATGTATCTAGGCTCCAACAATTCTTTGATCGTCTTCTCGATCTCATCCTTGTATCTTTTGGGATGCCGATAAGGAGTGGTGATGACTACCTGTGTCCCCTCCTCTAGCTCAATGATGTGTTCAAAGCCCTTGTCTAGCGGTCTACCTGCTGGAAGGACCTGAAATACCTTTTTCGTGCTTTTGTAGCAAGGCCTGAATATCACCTGGGTGTTGTGTGCTGTTCTCTGGAGGTTTCCTAAAGGTGACAAAACATTTTGCAGCCCATTCTATGTTATCCTGTCTGAGTACTACCTCCATTCTCTGTGAAGAGACCGATTTTGGGGGATAGGTGTTCATGCCCCTCAAAACGACCTGTTTTTTGTCTGGCCCCTAGAATTCCATTTCCATTGTTCGGTAGTCTGTAGTGTATTTCCCTATTGAATAAAGCCACTGAACACCTAATACTACATGAGTATCTGCCACATCTACTACATAAAAGGAATCTGTCATCTGATAGTTGCCTAATGTGACATTCAATTTCAGAATCCAATAGTTGCACTCCATGCTGGAGTTCTCGGCTACCGCTACAGTAAATCCCTCGAACTTCTCGGTCTGAATACCCCTCTTGGCTACCCAAGCGGAGTCAATGAAATTGTGTGTTGCTCCCCCATTAATCAATACTCCCACTCTGTGGCCCTGTACTACTCCTCTGACCCTGAGAGTATGGAATCTTGGTACTCCAAATAACGTAGCAATGACCCCCTCTGGTGTATCACCCTGCAGTGATTCTTCCTCTGTTGCTCGTAGTTCTTCTGTTGCCTCCTGCTCATAGTCCTCCCCGTCACTGTCCGAATACACTTCGATGTAGTGAGTCTTTGCCTTCCCTGCACACCTGTGTCTTGGCACCCATGGTTACTGACAAGTGAAACATAATTTCTTTTGCCTCAAATCTTTCCTAGTGTCCTCGTCTAACCATGTTTTCTTGGGAAAATCCTGTTGGAAAGGTTTCTTGTCCTTGTCCCTAACAGGAAAGTTGGTTTTGAGAGGGAACCTGTTCTTCGGAACTGAATCCTGGAGATCTCTGGCTCTGCTAATGGCATCCTGCAGAGTGGGGGGTTTGTAGGCTTTCACCCATCCCCGTAGTGTCTCTGTTAGGGACTCGGTGAATAACATCGTCAACTTGCTCTCTGACACATCTGTTAACATGACTGCAATCCTCTGGAATTCTGAGATGAAGGCCTATGCGCTACTTGTCTCTTTGAGTTGTGCCAACTCTCTGAAATGTATCTCTGGATCCTTCCTGTCGAACCTCTCCATGAGCTTCTGAGTGAACTCATCGTAGGAGTGTATGGTGTTGTGATCCAATGTCACTAATCCGTGGTACCACCACTCATGAGCCTCTCCGTCCAGGTGGAGTGTAGCCAATTTAATGGCATCTGTCTCTATCATGGGATTGAGTTGGAAATAGGTATCCAACTTTTGAACCCATATCCTTGCTGAACCTCCGTGAGTCCCATCAAAGTTTGGGATGGTCAACCTGCCTAAGGTTTCTGCAACTCATAGTTGTGATTGAATCCCTTGTTGAAATTCCGGGGCCTTTTCCCACTCTTCATGTTGCAAAAATCCGAAAAAGACATGGCTGCATGAAACTCATCCCCTAAGTCCCTGTATTCCTGCAAATAAGCGCCAAAGGGTTCTCTAGGCTCTACCTGCATGACTGGACCTCCTATTGCATCTGCAAAGAAGTGAGGCATAGTAGGCCTGTTGGAAGGTCTGCTATATATGTGTGGTGAATTCTATATATTGGTATACGCAACCTTCCCACTGCTGCTTGTAGACCCTCTATCTATCGGTGAGGGACGGGTACTGTTGTTACCTAGTTCTGCTTTCGTCGATAATCTGTTGATTGCATTGAGTACATCTCTTTGCCCTTTGGCTAAGTCTTGCAATGCAAATACTAAGTTGCGAAACTCCATCCTGTCCTCATCTTCTCCCGTTCCTTTTCCCTTATCAGAGTGTATACCTGTTGGTTCCATGTCTGAGCTGATATCTTCTAGTTGGATATCCTCAAAGTCCTCTGTGTACCTACTCCTTCTTTTCCTATAGGTTACAAAAAGGTCCTCTTTTGTATTCATCTACTTCTCATTTCTTAAGCCCATAGCTGGCCAAGACGATAGTTCTGATACCATTGTAATATCCCAAATACTGATATTTTCTATTTCTATGCAAAGTTACTGAAATAGCCGGGCATGCAAACTGCCATGCAAAATTTCCCTATATTACAGCTGAAATTAGGGTTAGGGTTTGCAGGATAGAATGGAGACTTTACTTTTGATGATTATTGATTTTGGAGCTCTTGAGTAGCAGCACAACGTGCGGCCACAACAGTTGGGGTTGGAGACAACGTCTTCAGCTAACGGGGTTTCGACAGTCAGATATCTGCCCTAGTCTCCTTCAGGATAAACCATCCAGATTTGTCACCGTGTCTATTGCATTCATCATTATCCAGTGTTCCAGTATATGCCAGAAGGTTATTTGCAGGTTCATCCGTACAACTGGAGGCATTGATTTTGGAGTTTAGTTAACGAGGTTTCGGCAGTCAGATTTGTACCCCTCCCTCACTGGTAGACCCTCTATCTATCGGTGAGGGAGGGGTACTATTGTTACCTAGTTCTGGTTTCGCCGATAATCTGTTGATTGCATTGAGTACATCTTTTTGCCCTTTGGCTAAGTCTTGCAATGCAGATACTAAGTTGCGAAACTCCATCCTGTCCTCATCTTCTTCCGTTCCTTTTCCCTTATCAGAGTGTATACCCGTTGGTTCCATGTCTGAGCTGATATCTTCTAGTTGGATATCCTCAAAGTCCTCTATGTACCTACTCCTTTTCCTATAGGTTACAAAAGGGTCCTCTTCTGTATTCATCTACTTCTCATTTCTTAAGCCCATAGCTGGCCAAGACGATAGCTCTGATACCACTGTAATATCCCAAATATTGATATTTTCTATTTCTATGCAAAGTTACTGAAATAGCCGCGCATGCAAATTGCCATGCAAAATTTCCCTATTTTATAGCTGAAATTAGGGTTAGGGTTTGCAGGATAGAATGAACACTTACCATTGACTTTAGTTTCCATTCTCCATGGTTCTGGTTGCCCTCTTTGACCCAATGGTGATATAATATTGATGCCCTAGATTTTCTGTGGATGGCACCAGTCTTCAGTTGATTCCCTAACTGTTAGTAACCGCTTGAACCCATAGGAATCGCATAGGTTAGCGGTTTGGTCCTCAATGCCTAAGCAAAAGAGGACATTACAGAGTTCATGTTACTCATACGCGTTGGAAGATACAATTGCAACAGTTTTATTGCAAAAGAACAATGGTAATCATGAGCAACCCATAGCTTGCATGAGTAAAAACCTTAGAGATGCAGAACTAAAATATACTACCATCGAGAAACAAGCATATGCGTTGGTTAAAGCTTTGAAACATTTCAGGGCTTACATTGGCTTTTCTAAAATCAAGGCTTATGTGCCATACCAGGCAGTAGAGGATGTATTATGCTAGTCTGGTGGAATAGGTATACGAGGAAATTGGATTTCATGGATTGAAGAGTATGATTTAGAGATCAAACCCATCAAAATCGTAAAAAGACAGGAAGTTGCTCAACTCCTAACAGAAAAAGAGATTTTGGTGAATTGTGTTGAAGAAAATCATGGCAACCCAGATATAGAACAAGAATGGTATAAGGACATCATATATTATTTGAAAAATTTAACTTGTCCTGACTACCTAATTGACCATCAGTGGAGGGCCTTGAGGTTGAAAGCGTCAAAGTATATTCTAAAAGAAGACGGTTTAGGATAAAAGAATCCTGATGGAATCATTCTCAAATGTGTCGCTTTAGAAGAATCTAAAGTCATTATAAGAGAGATGCATGCTGGGTTGTGTGGTGGGCATTATGTGCCTAGAACAACTGCTGCTAAAATTATGCGTGCAAGGTATTTTGGCCTACGTTATTTAAAGATGTTCACTCTTTTGTTAGGTCATGTCAATATTGTCAATTCTTTTAAGGGAAGCCAAGGTTACTTGCTTTACCTTTGAACCCTATAATTGTTGAGGCTCTTTTTCAGCAATGGGGTATGGATTTTGTTGGGCCATTCGATCAAAACTTAAGTAACGAGTTCAAGTACATCTTAACATGCACTGATTATTTCAGCCGTTGGGTCGAAGCTGCCCCTACTAAGAAAGCTACCGCCGAAGTCATAATTAAGTTCCTGGAGGAAAACATTTTATTAAGGTGCGACTGTCCTTTAAAATGAACCATTGATAATGCCAAAGCTTTAAACAAAATAGAAATGAACAACATTTGTTTCAATCATGGCATATAGTATTGTCACACTCTTCTAATTATTACCCACAAGGAAATGGTCTAGCAACAAAAACTTGGCAAGACTTTTGAAAATAATGGTTGGAGAAAACAAAAGAAGCTGGGATAACAAGTTAAAGTATGCCTTGTGGGGAGATAGAACTACTGTAAAAAGGATTACCGGAAAATCCCCATTTGAACTGGTATATGGCCAAGATTGTAGGCTTCCCATTAATCTGCAGATACCAATATATGATTTGTTACATCAGTGCACATTTGACCAAGAAGCTATGAAAGCCAGGGTAGATAAGTTGGTAGAATTAGACGAAAGGGGAAGAGAAGCTTTTGACAAAACGATAATCGAGCAAGAAAGGATTAAGGGCACCTTTGATCAAAGCACTCAGGATGAAGAGTTCAAGGTTGGAGATGTAGTACTCCTATGGTACAAGAATAAATAAAAGTTGGGAAATCATGGCAAGCTTGAGAAAAGTTGGATGGGACCTTACAAAGTCGATCGAATAGCAGGGAAGGGGTCATTTTGGTTAGAGTGCTTAGATGGTGAGGTGCTTGAATTACTAGTAAATGGGAGATTACTTAAACATTATTTTCCACCCATAAATTAGATCACCTTTTCACCATATGTTAGAATAGGTAGGATTGAATAAGCTCTCTGAGCAGTAGTTGAGTCTTTTCTTTGTTTGATGCATATGAGTCTTCTAGTTTCTGAGTTTGGCCTGTTTTTGTTTCATTTACTGTATTGGAATCGATTAGAGTAGAATTATTGTTCAACATTTTATTTTTCGACATTATTTCAGTCACTTTATTTTTTCGCATATATTTTTCCCATACATGCTCCTCTGGTATTTCTTGCTTCTATGTGTGCAGAAACAAGTAATACCTGGAGAGGAAGCAGAAAGTAGGAGTGCTGGATTATTTGTTGTTGATGGTGTTGCGGACCAGAGATTTGTGAGGTTCTCAAGCACTCTCTTCATTAGAGCACTTGTCCCAGTTGGAGCCAGATGTTATCACATATATATTGCAGCTGGGCTACCATGATGCAACATATAGATCTATCTCTTTATTTTATTCTGAGCTATTCATTCACATGGGGTTTTAGCATGGATCATTAAAACCTTAGCCATCTTAGAGCCTTGTTCAACAGAGTTTCCTTGCTAGGACTGAGATTCACTAGTCCATTGAGATACTTTCAGTGATGACCTAGTTCATTTGAACAAAATAATAGAGCAAAGATGGTACACATAGTTACAGAAGGGCTTATCAAGATGGAGACAGATATATATGGTGAGATCAGGTATATGATTCCTTGGTTTGTTTTTGCTCTGTGATGTGTATTAAACACCTAGGCTTGTCTTGTTAAGATGATCATGGTGACCTATGCTTATATATACTAATGCTTGAACATGTGCTAAGATTGATCAAAGGACTCAATGGTGAAGACTATTGCTCATGCCATGCTTTGTACAAATGTTAAACCTTAGTGCTATGTTGGTTCCATGTCTCATTTGTCCTCGTCCATCTAGTTCATCCATGATTGATTCTCGTCCCATGACTTTAGTTTGATTGATATCTGTGAGATCTAAGATCACTTTCCCCACTTTGACCCCTATGCATGATGGATCCCATGTTGTTCTCTGTCTCGGCTCTGAGTTGTCCCGAAGAGTGTCAGCTAAAACTTGAAGCAATATGTCTACCATCATTACATGGATTATGTGCTATAAGTTTATCGGTTGAAATTGACAATTCTTCAAATAAATGCAAACTGTCTTTAGACACAACTCAATAAGGGTTATAAAGTGAAAGTGTGAAACGTCTAAAAGTAGTGGATAAATAAATGCTAAATCTAAAGACTGCTGGCCACTATTGAAATGTAATGATTAATTCCCCATGGAATTTGCGGGTTTTGATGTGAGATGGGGCAAGGGACTGCTAATTCACACTGTCCCCTAGGATCTCTTCATTATAGTTCTTGTGTACTCAACACAAGGGTCCTAGTAAAGATCCTCACGGAGCTTGTTTCTTATCTTGGATGTGAGCCGTAGACATGTTGAATTCAAAGGGCTCTTTTCATATCAGCTCATCCACTTGTAAGACACCACCATCCCCTATTGTTCATCTGTCATGTATATGTCACTGTGTTCGTGTGTAATTGTCATCTTTCTAAGAGATCATACGGTCAAAGTCAGCTATAAGTCATCTCCCTTAGCCTTGTTTTCCACCCTCACCCAACACTACCACACTGTTTGAACTTTGTAAGTATGGCATGCACAAGAGACTTCCAGAAGGTTCTAAGATCTTTCACACGCACATGTATATCTTACTTATTATTATTATTGTTGTCACCATGATTATGATAAACATGATTTAATTTGGGTTTTGATATACACCAATGGAGCATTTCTTACCTTGGATGCATGCAGGATCATATTGGTACAGTGTCTCACCTCTAGTTTGGGTACCTTGACTGGGTCAACCCAGTTGACCAAGTCAAACACGGTTCCCAAGACAGTGACTCAAAAAACAACATTGCTTATATTTGTTCTAGACATGCCCAGGACCTATACTGCGGTTTCAGTTTTGAGGGTTTGTACCAGGATTTCATGATCACTGATTATTATCACTTTATTATTGGCCAAATGATTAAATTTTATTACAGATTGCAGACATTTTGGTGATCCTAGGGCATTGCTGTGTTCCATGGGGGTATGAGTAGTCACTTATACCATTCTTCTATGTTGCAAGATCATCCATTGCTGTCAGTTTACCCCAGTTCTCAGCCTGGACAGAGTTATGATGATTTTTATTATTATTTAGAGGATGTACCACCAGAAATGAACTAGGAAATTCACTGAAAAAATTGATTTGGCCTATTGGGCCAAGGAAACGACAGGGAAACTTCTCATATGATGTATTTTGGCTTCTCGGATAGTTCTTCAGCACTTTCAGTCAGCATTTGGTCTGTATTATTTTATTTTTGGCTCAGTCAGTGAGGACGTTCCCAAGGGGCGCTCCTCAACTTGGCTAGATGACGTATTGTATGGTTATATCCTATATTAAGAGGTTGTAATGGGGCATAGGGTGAATTAAGCCCCTAGTGACCCCCTTTCATGTATTATCATGTTATATCTTATGTTATATTTTGATTTCCACTTTAGGGAGGTGTCCTTGAGCAGAAGTGTGCCCCCTTTGATGTGGTCATCGCGATATATGTATTGATCCATGTATTGATGGTCCTCGTTGATGATGTCTTAATCTCAACTGTCAGATGATAGTTAGGTAAAATTTGGACACACTCTCAAGCTATTTAAGAGATGTGATGCCCCCATTGTAAAGGAGGAGCTCTGGCACCGGAATATTGAATAGAGAGATTTTTTCTGGGACTACACACTTGTTTCTTGTTTGATGAATGAATGAGATGATGACTGGCATTGTTATTCTTTTGCACTGAGATTTATTTGGTAGAGATTTTGCATCTTTTTCTTGCACCCATCCATTCACAAATTGAAGGAGGCGCAATTGAGGAAGGCACACTGGTGGGGGGACTCACTCTGTGCCGACACTTGGGTTTTGGTTATCAGGGAGTGACTACTTCTTCATGATTTTTCATTTCCTATACTTTCTTTATATTGTGAGTCCCGTTCGTTTGTCTTGCTAATTGAAATTCTTTGGTTTGACAGCTTGGAGGGGGCGTTAGGGGCATTGACTGAAGCAACACTTCATCAAGAGCCTGCTCGAAACTCTCATTTGATCAAAAGGAAAACATTCTTCATCATTTAGGAGGTCATCAACATGATTCAGGTACGTTTTCTCAGGTAAGTTCACTGTCCTTTGATTTTCTCATGCATTGCCCATCATCAATTTTACTGAAAAAATCCTTGTTAGAAGTAGGAAAAATCACTGGATCGATTTGCACTGGGAATCTGCAAATTCAGCGATCTGGGTTTTGTTGGCCATCCCGAAAAAGCCCCTCTCCCTCTTAGGTGTCAGCATTGGACTCCATTACCCATCTCTAGGCAATGATCCCTTAGTGAGGTAGCGCCCCTCTTAGTCTTGCAGCCAGTTTCCTTGTGTGTTTTCTTCCGTTTTCACTTGGATTGTCTCTAATTGTTGAATCCTTCATCCAAGTCAAGTGTGTGGGAAGCCTTAATTCTCCATATCAACCTCGTCCAGGGAATTTCTCATTTGTCTGCTTAAATCCCCCAGTGTCCCAGGTTTGATCATTTGAACCAACACAATAATCCTAGATTCATTTCCAATTTCCATAAGTCAATGTATTATCTTACTTGAGTAACATTATCAGCATCTATAACCACCACTACTCAAGTACTCCCTAATTTGTGGCTTATCCCTTAAATCTAGGGTTTCAAGCACTCAACTTACGTATTCTCCATCAGGGTTTGATCTAGTGATTTGCTTTATGTCTGTCCTTTTAGGATAGGTCTGGGTTTCCCCCATTGTCACTTGGGCTCCTCTAGTGGCATAAAGCGAAGGAAGTCCTTATCGACGTGACAACCATCCATCTTTTGGGTGTTAGGGTTTTTGTAGGCCACGGATTTGGTTGCCTGTCCCCTCTGCCATCATGTACAGGATTACTCTACCGGGGCAACTACAAGATCCGTGATAACATATACATTACATAGGCAATCAACCCAAACAAGGACATGTGCATGAAAATACCACTAATGCACTTAAACCACACCAAACACAGGTCCTGTTTATAGCAACCAGAGAAAAACCATATGATCACCTCTGCATAACAAAGTCTAACATAAGTCGGTCCATTATTGAAACTCATGAAATCCATAGATATACCTCTGTAATATACCGAACTTGAGCTGCAGCTGGAAAGTATCCACCTGTGCCGACTCTAGAGGGCAAAGGAAGATGAGATCCATAATGCATATGAATAGTTATGAAGGTCCACTGTACCAAGGTCTGGGATGTATGGTAGGGGATATCCTGAAGAGGGCTAAAAAATGACAAAGGTAGCCCTGTTGGCTCTCTGCCATTGTATCTAATCCAATTCCTAAATGACTAGATAATCCTAAAATCCACAGATAATATATGATGGGACTCTGCATCCATTGTAAGGACTGACTCAAAATTGTTGTCCGCTTTGACAAAATGAGAGAGTAGTCCCCTCTACAAAATGTGTGAGAACAATCTTATGAAGGAAATGAAAAGTTAACAATGCTTTTTTGTGGATGTTGTGGATTTAATTTGCTGAAGATTAATGTTGGAATTTAATTTCATCAATGTGTTATGAAGGGCTTAAACCAAGTGACTTTGTTCGTTGCTTAAAAGAGTTTATATGTGGTTTATTTCCCTCATAAGTTCTTTGCGTTTGCTGCTGGAGCTTGGAAACACTAAATGATTTGATATTTCTTTATTAGAATTGGCTAGAATTTGCATCCTTTAGGAGTAAAGACGCCCTCATCCACATTTGACAATGTTCTTTCATTAGGATTCTTGATGTTAAAATTTTGTGTTGAGACTTGTAACTCGGGATGTCCTTCATGTGCTTATGCCTAGCATGAAGGGACATTATCAGTGTAGGCATTGGTGTATTGTGTGAGAAACACTTTACCAGTTTGCATGGCATCAATGGTGGAAGCATGCAGAGAGTTTTGAGACTTTTACCTTGTGCATGCGAGATTTGCATGCATGCATTTTTTAATTAAAAGTTTGCATGAAGGGCTTTTTGCATGAAAGCAAAATTATGAATTTTGAACCCTAAGGTCACCAGATGGATTAGAAAAGGTTAGTAGAGGGTAAAAGTGCAAACACATGTGAGATACAGGTGTAGAGTGAGAGGTTACAGAGGCTGAGCGAATCAGTGCACGAGGAGGCCGCATTTCTGAGATAGAGAGGACACATTCCTGGCTGAGTGAGGGTGCACTTCCTTTTGAGACTAAAGGGGGCACATAATTCTGGGAGTGTGAGACATCATCACACTATCTCATCAATGATTAATTGAGCAAAGACAGAGAGGTGCACTTCTGAGAGAGAGGGTGCACTTCTTGAGTAAAGGGCGCACTTTTGAGATAGAGGGAGAACTTCTTGAAGTCGGGAGCCTGGGAGAGCTGAAAGAGGCAGAGGGTCTTCCTTTAGAGGCCGAGGAGGGATTAGTGAGATCTCATCAGAGATTGATTGAGAGACAGAGAGAGAGGGGTGCACTTCAGAGGAGAGAGGGCACACTCCAGAGCTAGGGCGCACTTCTGCGAGAGAAGGGCACATTCTTCATCAGGTAGAGCAGAGTAGAGAAGAGGGGTAGATGGACCACTTCTTTGAAGAGAGAGAAGGAGTCACTTCTTCTAGAGATTGGCAGAGGTGATTCATTAGAGTCTACAAAGTAGAGCAGAGCAGAGGGCGCATTCCGAAAAGCATCAGTGTAGTTGTTGCAAAGTTTGAGCTTGTACCCAGATTTGGCACACCTTCCAAGGCATCAGGTTTCTCTACTTGTAAAAATTCTGATTGTATAACTTTCTATATTTTCTCTGTCTCGAGATTGAAGAAAGTCCTAGATGCTGGTTTTCCCATTGGGGTTTCCAGGGTAAATATTTGTTTTAAACTGTGTGTAATTGATTTCTAGTTTTGCTGCACATGTTAGACAAGTTAGTGAGTTTATGTATTGCTGCTTATAAATCAGATCTGAGATTTATTTATGTGTATGCATCTGGGAATTTATTGAAAGTGGTAATTAGAGTTAAGCTCACGGAAGTATTAAAAATTAACATTCTGCACTAATGGACAACAAGTTAAGGGTAGTTGTTGCATGTTTATCTCAGCCACATACTCTCCTTATCACATAAGAAAACAGCCTTATAAGATCCTTCTTTTGACTCCATTTACCTTATTTTGGATTGGCACTAGTCTTGGTCCATCCACTCATCATTCTATAAAAATCAGTATTACAAATTCTGCTTTGCTAAAGTTAACTTCACCATTTCACCTTGAGCTTCCATGGCATACTATAGCAATCCTAGTTAGGGATACCCCCTTGTGCTAGAGGAGAGATGGCCTAAAGTGAGTGAAAAGAGCTGCTGTGGTGACAGTTGGCAGCCCTCCTGAGTTCCTTTAAGGCTGTACTTGTGTTTTAGGGCTTTACCACAAGAAGTGCAGGTTTGGGAGGTAACAACTTGAACACATTGTTTCTTGATTGTCTCGTTGTCATTTGTCATTCCAAAGTCGTAACTTTGGGTGGATTACAATCTCAAGAAGAAATGAAACACAAATAGGACAACACTCGAAACCCGGAGCTTATGAGAAACGTAATCTCATAAATCCTAGAATACAGGGGAAAGCTTTCTATTACAAAGAAAAATATGAGATGTAACCAGTTTGATTAACAAGATAGTTAGAGTGGATGTTAAGTATAATGACTTTTGTTTGGTTTCTCTGCACTCACAATTCTATAGATAGTACGAAGCTGAACTAACAAATTTTGATATACCAGAAAGTCTAAGTGGGTGTTATATTTTAATTCCTTCATTTTGTTCCTCTGCATACATAGTTTACCACAGTATGAAGCTGCAGGTAATATTAAACTTGGTCATCGGATAGGTCTAATATGGCATTCATGCAAACTGGTCTGAGGTCTTTCTCAGGAAGCTCTATAGCTGGGTTAGTTAGACTAATGAAAGTGTTCATTTATTTTGCAGTTGTCTGTAGGTGATGTTCCGTTAATTCATCATGCTCTGTGATTCAGTTTCTTTCATGGTCAAGATTTTATAGTTTTTAAACAAACAGAGTAAAGATTTCATCGTAGATAATACAAGATAAGATAATTTTATTAATGTCCAACAAATGACCTCTAAAGTTGGTCAAAGGGACTTTTTGGTACAAAATGCTGTAAATTCCAAGTGGAAGTACTAAAACAACTCCTATTGAAAGCAAGATGCAGAAACTGAAGTGTGAATCTAATCTAAATCCTGGAAAACCAACTCCAAAGATGTAGACTTGATCCGAGAGAGAGAGATGTACTGAGAAAATGGATCTAGAATCTGCGATACAAATGGTACAAGCCTGTCATGGTCTGCTGGAACCATCTCCCCTAACATTTGAGGATGAATGGAGGAATCTCAACATAGAAGTCTGTTTAGAGGGAGAACTTGAAGAAGAGCTGGACCATGTAATGCTGCTGCCTAGAGGAGGAGGCCCATTGCTGTGATCTGGATGATATCAGCTGACTGCTAGTATGGGACCAGGGTTCGCAATGCCACTGGGGTCACGAAGGTGGAGGTGGTCCTCCGGGTCTACACAGATCTAGGGTTGGAAACATGTTCACTATCCATCTGCCTCTTGGTGCTTCTAGTAGATGGGAACACAGTGAAAAAGGAAGTGATTCATTGAGTGGAAGCTAGTCCAAGATGTGAATGTCGATGTGGCTGGACAATGAGGAAGTGGAGTCAGAGGGCTTCTTGCAAATATAAAGCCAGACATCTCTGGTCGGGTACCTAAAGGAACTGGCCAGAGTTTGAAGCTCCCTGAAAAGATAGTGGAACTGTTGTTGGATCTCATAGTAAATAGGGCAACAGAAAATGAAGTGCTACTCATTCTCTACTCCCCAAAGATGGCACACCTCGCTGATCCTGTCAGATCGGTCAATCTGGTATAATTCAAAAACATCTTTTATATTTTACCGATTTTTGATAACTTGTACGAGTAAGGTTGAGATGATACTTATATGTGTGAGATTTCAGAGCAGTTATTGAATATTTACAAAAGTTATAAGAAGTGTTGGAAGTTCTTCATGCATTATGATTAGGAAAACAGAGGAAACTAATGGGAGTTTTTATACTTGATGATGATGATGATGATTGTTACCGTCCACTGAGATGGTACCATTATATGTCAACATGAAATCACATAAAGACACAAGTTTTTCTGATATCTGTAGTATGGTGTTGGTGGTATCCAAACCAATAATTGCCCTGAAAACGCTATACATCACAAACAACCAAGTCTGGTTTAAGAGTCCATTGCTGACTTATATTGTTTAATCATTTTGGTATTGGATAAAATATCTCACATTTTGTGTGTGCACTTTGGGGCAGAGGAGACATGTTGATGCAACCTCACTAAATGTGTGAAAGCTCTAAAACATGTGATTCTGCACTTCATCACCATTTAATGCTATTGCCTGTATGGTGCGTTTCATTCCCAAAAATTACGACTTGGTACATCAGAATGGGAAATCTCAACTATGAATCCATGTTTATGAAATATAAATAAGACTACAGGTTTATTTATATAATTGTCAATATAAGAAGAAATCCTGTAGCATCATAATTTGCAATCAACAATTTGTCTTTTATCTAAGGTCTTGTAGAAACTAGAAAACCTTACTAATTTATATGTAGATGGAATGCACAAATTATCAGCAAGATGCTTACTATATAGTAAATTGTATTCTGATATTGAGTAGGTTATAGAAAATGGATGGCCTTGCAAATTTTCAGTACAGGCTACAATGGATTAGCAGCTTACCTTGACATGGCAGAGGGAATGGCCAAAAATGTTTCTGAAGAGTTTCCTAGCCACTTTAAGGTTTTTCCATTTTTTCCAAACAGGAAATTTGGAAAGTTTGGTTAGGAATTTCTGGTAACATGGAGATAATTTCTTACTGCACCTCTTATTCAAGGAGGTAATGAGGTTTATGATTATCATAGAAAGCTCTTAGAAGGGGGTTGAGAACATCCCTATGTTATTATATTTGCCAAGTTGAATCTATACATATGTATGTATGCGATCTTAGCTCAGTGATTCATTTTTACAGAGAATGTTAAATGGCTGATAAAAAAGGAAAATTCAAAATAAAAGTTGGCACTATAATTTTTACTGCAGAAATCTACCAACATGAAACAAATACAATCCATTCTATACCAATTTGAAGTTTACTAATAGGCAGTCACATATTGAATTGGAGTGAAATTACTATATAATTCTAGCTTCCTGTCTTCTGAGTTTGACATTTCATCACCCTCGGTGTACATATCTATTTCTTTTCCTACATTGTTATTAATATTTAGAGATGCTATAATATGGAAAATTATAAATGAGAATCATTTCTGGCATCACATTTAGAATAAACTGATAGTGGCTGTGCTTTATCCTTGCCCCTTTGCATTCATGATCTTAGTAGACGATTGAGATATGTTCATGTAAGACTTGAAGTCAAAGATGTCAAATATTGTTGAAGCTTTGCACATCTAATTGAAATGAACTTTGCTAAGATTAATTGGAAATATGTTTGGCTTTGGGAAGTCTCCTAGGAATTAATTACTTGAGTTTTTATTAGAAGCAAGAGGCGAAGATTGTGCGAAGATGAAGGGATTGAACATCATGGAAGAGGAGTAGGACAAGTATCTGTGAAGCAAGACCTTGAAGGTATTTTGAAGAATACCTTCAAAGGAGGCATCATCTAGGCTTATTGTAAAAGTTTATATTACTACTTTTATTTTAAACATTGTCAACTTAGATTGAAAAATTGTAACATTGTTTGCTTGCTTTGCCTTTATTTTGCAGATAAAATAGGGGTTTCTAGTAGTAGTCAAACTTGCCCTCCACATCCAGGATTTATGTGGGGAGTTTGCATTCGTTGTGGAAAAAGGAAGCCACATTCCGAGTCAAATGATCAAATTGGAGTTGCCCTTAGATATATTCATAAGGTGTCATTTTTCTTAAAGTTCATTCCTAAAACTACTCCTGATCCGTTGGCTTGAATTGTGAGACATTATATTAGAAATACAATCTGTGCCTTCGTATCAATCGAGAGAAATGCTTGCCATTAGACATTCATAGATCATACAAATTGGTTAACTTTTTCCTTCTAGGATAATAGTTTTTGAATTAAATGCTGCATTAATTTTTATGTGGGAAAAATCAATTTGGTAGCTTTGAAAGTGACATCAATTCATGTGTTCAAATTTCATAGGATTTTGAGCTCACAGATACAGAAGTTGCACGGTTACGTGAAGATGATCTGAAGAAATTATTACCAATGCAGAAACTATATTTAGTACTGGATTTGGATCACACATTACTGAATTCTGCTCGGTTTGTTGACGTTTCCTCTGAAGAGGAGGCATACATCACATCAACATACTTAACAGGAGTATCAAATATTGGATCAGGTATGGTAATTATCTGGACAGGGTTGTTAATGTCAGTAGTTATTTAGGCATTAAAATAATTTGTTTTGAAGTTGCAGTGACTTATGAGTGGATGTTAACAGGCAATGACTTACTAACCAATGAGTTCTCAACAGAAGACTGATCCCTGAATAGGGGCAATGCAGGGATTGTCTGCCATTGCCTTTAACATTCTTATTTGCTTGTAAATTTGTCAAGAGAAGATATGAAATGAATATCTCTATTGATATCTATCATTCTTAAATTGCCTGAAATGCATGAAATTAAAGAATGGGATAAGCATATTATTGTCACTAAAAAAGGTGAAAAGATAATGTCAGTCACAGGACTTGCTGAAACTTGCCAAGTTTTGCTGAGTCAATTCGGTTTGTTGGATTGGCATCCTGAGCTGAAACCTTTGGTCAAACTTGCTGACTTTGACCAAAATTGGTCGATGAGTTTGTACTAGTGTTATCGGAACTGGACCGGAACTGGTAAAACCGGCCGGTCTGACCGGTTCACAGGCTCAACCGGTCCGGTTAGGTACCTGAACCGGAAAACTACTGGTTACCGGTTGTAAACCGGCCGGTTCCATAAGGAACCGAACCAAAACCGCTGAACCGGCCGGTTTTGGCCAGTTCCATAGGGCTGGTCTGTACTATGCTTATTTTTTGGTCTCTGGGGGCCATTTAGAGCCTCTTTTTTTATGTATTTTGGTTCAAAATTTTAGAGATGTATTGCACTTGGTGCTATGTTAGTTATTTGCACTCGTTCTTGCTATATATATGTGAAGCTTTTCATATTTGTGTTTTAATGGTTTGGATTGATACGTATGCACATGATGTAAGATCCCACAAACAATTCTGAGCTAAATTTCTTTTTATGGTTTGGTTAAGGACTTAAGTAAAAAACGTAGTGGTCAATTTGCAAAATACTGCTGTAAGATTATGTTCCAAACAAACTGAGCTTATAAGATGAGACTTGGTTGGAAATTGATATCAAACACTTCACCAATACCGCTGCCAAATCCCTGTTCAATTACTTCACTGATCTGTTGGTGATAATTAGAGTTTCTTGATTTAGTAGATTCGTCAAACACTTTGGGCAATGGTCTGGATACTGTTTTTCCTTAAAGATCCTGAAGGTGTTTAATGCTTATTTATTATATCAGTTTCAAGTGGTTTTCACTTGACATATATCTTGACATATATACCAGACCAATACCATAAACAACCTTCAAATTTATGCAAAGGGAATATTATTAATGCTGATCAGACTTATAAAATCAGCAGCACATAACTTCAAGAGGTTTGAATTAACTACAAGATTTTGACTTGAGAATGTAAGCAACTTACAGGCCTTGGCATGGGCTAAGATGACCATGGGCTAAGAGTTTTGCTTCATGTTGATGATGCCCTATGATAAGTTTTCTTTGAGAGTAGCTATGGGATGTCTCTTGCCCATGTTTCATTGATGGGATGCCCTAGTGCTTTTGTTCTATTTGACATCTACATCACATGCATTCCATGGAGCGCTAGGCATATGTGAAGCATTTCATGATGGTGCTGGCTTGTGGTGGATTTTTCTTAGAACACCCTCATTCTTCATTGGCTATAATTTCCTTTTGATGACATGGTGACCTGTGGAGTTTTTATGGCAATATTCTTGCTTATTGTGGTGATCTGGCGTAATAACATGGATGGTTTTGTATAGTGTGCTTACCTTTGTCGCTTGCATATCATCTTGGTCCATTGAGTATCATTGTTGTTTAAACATCTCATTTAGCATGATATTCCCGAGGGCTTCTTTACGTGAATGACGACATTGGAAGCCTTCTTCTGTATCTTTTATCTTTTGGAGAAGTTCAGGCCTTTAGAAGCCGAGAAGTTTGGGCCTGTGGAAGCCTCAATCCAAGACATATTCCTGTAGCCTCAGGCTGAAAATTGGGCAGCCTTGTTCCATGCAATTTGACAGAAATTAGATGGCAGATTCATGTTGGCTGCACAGCAGTCTTAGGTACAACAGATGAGACGATTTTTGAGGTCACAAACAAAAGTGATACCTGATAATCAGATCTGAAAGGGACCATTAATTTGATTTCTTGACAGTAACATGGTTTTGGATAGTTATGAGATTTGAGCTGTAACATGCTCCATCAAGGGGTGACCAATGTGTCATGAGAGGGTGGCATATGTATGCATCACCTCTATCTCTCCTAGGGTGTTCCAACTTCCACCTAGGAAGCTTCAAACCACAACATACAACATTATCCACTTTGAACTATGCAAAATGAGTCAATATTCAAGGGACGAGTAATGTAATGATATCAAGCACTAGGTTGCTCCACCTCTGTGAAGATCAACATATTATTAACCATAATTTGACCTTAGAAACCATGGCAAAACCCTTTAATCACATCATGGCACAATTATTAACACTTAAAAACTTAGGGAGACCCTAAGTTGATGTGTTTCCACTCCATAAAATGCAGAAAATGTTAGATAATTGCATTAATGCTAAGCAAAAATACTACAAACATGCCAACATTGTCAAGAAGAGAAAAGCACTACGTCACTGAGATATGACTTTCTAGGAGCATGCTGTTGTTCCTTCGAACAATCCTACATAGAACCAGCTTCTAATTATTGTTAGTTTTTCTAATCTAATTAGCTTGATTAGAATCTTTATCTGAAAGAATAACAAGTACAACACGATACACAAGATAGAGCAGATACACAAGACACAAAGATTTTCACCGGGGAAACCATAAAGGAGAAAACCCCACAAACTTCCTCAGAATAGTTCGGCCACAAAGACTATATTACAAGATGATCAAACCCAATAAGAAGAAGTCTCCTGCAGCTATCTATCTCTCCTCCTTGTCTCTTTCTCTGTCCTCATGTGAACTTGAGTGAGTGAGTGTGTGTATAAATGAGGGAGGGTGCCTCCTTATTTATACCTTTCAAGTGACTGACCGGGCGCCTTCCTATTTATACCTTTCAAGTGACTGACCTAATACATGACTAGGGCTGACCTCTTACCCTAACAGGGCCGACTTCTCCTAGTGAGACTTCAAAAATACATTACATGATGTTACACTAGAGACTATTGCCCCGTGTTATGCCACACCTGTACCCAATGCACCTTCAGGTGTACCCCAGGGAGAGAGGACCAATTTTTTCGACCAAGAGGGGTGTTAGTGAGCAATGGTGGTCATGGTTGGGCCCTTTGGTCCTCCTTTAGGGGTACTATGGCTTAATCACAATGCTGACTGCCCTTTATTGGGGTTTTTAACCATAGAGTTGGTGTCCGGGGCCCTTGAGGGTTCACCACTGGGTCACATGGCCCCATCTCTTGTTTACATGCTTAGGTGGCCTTTGCTTTAGCAGTGCGACATTTGTCTCCACTAACAACCACTTTTGACACCCCCTAGCCTCTCAGATTGCTGGCGCCTACTCTCCCTGGCCTTATCTTCTCAGAGGAAAGCCACCTTCTGTGCCAGGCTTTTTCATGCTTTGAGGAGGGTGTTGAGGGATTTTACAACATTCCACGGGTTAGATGGGGTATATTGCCCTCCCTCCAGCTCACTCCAGCCTTTCATTTGGAGTGATTCGCTTATTTGAGCGTATTTTGGCATTCGGGGCTACAAATACCCCAGGTAGCCTACCTTGAGTCTACATTAGGCCATATTTTATTATTATTCTCTTTTAATTTTCAGTTGACATTTTATAATTTCAAATTGACTTATTTTAAGGCATGTAGGACTAGATATTTTGTAAAAAGTGTGTGAGATCATACAAATAGATCTCCTCACTTTCATTTTAAGACATAACTTATAGGATAATACACTATGCACTTGCTTTACCCTTGTTAGGGTTTCTTTGGATGGATGCGCTCCTCTTGAGGAAGTTTTCTAGTTAATGCAAGCTATTTTCTGGTAATTCATTGGTGAATCTCTTCTTTTTGGTGATGCTCTGATTTGTTGGATGAACACGAGCACAAGGAGGTCAGGCTTCTTACCTTTTTGTTTGGATGTTGGTGGATGTGCATGTTCGAGTCTTAGTGGTAGCCTTGGAGCTGCACTTTTCCCTAGGATAGGCCATTACCTTCCTTCTTGTCACCTTAGCAAACAACGACACGTCTCCTTGCAAGGGCGCCCTATGGTTTCTCCTTAGTTTTTCTTGGCAACTATTTGATCTAGGACCGTTCCTCACTAGGCTAGCGATTCTCCTTAGAAGCCCTAGGTTGGGTAGGGCTTGTGCTAGGGTAGGGTTTCCCTAGGTTCTCACAACATTTTCCCTCGCAAATCTAATCTGGGGTTAGTTCTTAAGTTATAGTTAGTTCTAGGATTAGCATAGGTTAGCTTAGGACAGTTTTGTGTTAGTAAACCTATCTTAGGGTAGTCTTAGGGTCATTTTCCTCCCTGCGTTGCTTCTACTCTCACAACCCTCCATACTACCCTTTTCTAACCTTGCTACCATCAAAACAACCCTTGCTTTTTCCCTAAAGGCTTTCACTTACCTTTGCTGTCTCCTCTTTAGCCTGCTACTACCCTTATTACTCCTTTGCATGGCCTTTTTCCTACCTCGCTAGGCCATTCCTAGCTCCTTTATCACCCTCAACTGCCTTCCATAGAGCCCTAATCCTGCTGCTACCTTTGCTGCCCCTTCAAACAACCCTAAAACCTACTCTCATAACCCTCACTCCACTCTTTTCCACGTCCTCCCTAACCCTCGCTAGCTCCTTTTTACCTTCACTGATCCCTACAGACCCTTGTTCCTCCTTCGCTACCCCTCTAAACTACCTCACTGCCCTTGGTTTAGACCTTTCCCTATCTTTGCTGCCATAAAGGAAACCCAAGCTACTCCACAAAACCTCGCTGCAATTTTTCCCACCTCGTTGCAGACCTCCCAATCACCATCTCTTCTCTATTGGCAGCCTCCAAACGCTTCTACTTACCCTAGGAACACCTCTCCTCACTCTTGGGTACCCCTCTCTTGGGGCAGCCCCTTAGTTTGGGCCTGCTGCTATAGCAGTACCTCCTTTTCCTTCAACCATTGTGACCTAAACCCTTACCTTAGGGTTGCCCTTACAGTGGCAGCCCTCCATTTGGTTTCTTTAAGTCTCCCTCAACCTACACAGTGAAAAGAAAAGAGTCAGTTCGTAAAAGGAATTGTTCACACACATTTTCCAAAGTTATTGGTCAAGTGTTAATTCAAATGTTATTGTTGACAAATGATATTTAACTGCTGATGTAAACACTGTTGTAAGTAATGACTGATATGTTAGTGTGTTGAAGCATGGTAGTAACACTTGAATAGTGGGCTGAATACACGCTGCTATAATGAATGATTGAATACTTACTGCTGTTATGTGATGTTGTTCTTACACCTACAGTTTGCAAATAGCCAAGTCATACACACTTGTCTCTTACTGTATTGTAAGTGTGTAAATACTAAGTTTGTAAAATGCACATACAATATGAAACTTTGTGAACCCTCTTAAGTAAATACTACTGATGTCAACACACATTTGCTGTACTTAGTGCTGTCATAACTGCATGTACTACTGTACTTGTGTTTTTGAGTTATGATGAATTCTTATACTTGATCAATAATTGCTCTTATATGGTGGATATATTGTCGATGATGTTTTTTTATGGCATTGCACCTTACAAAGTAAATTGGTCATTAGTTGAACGGTACTTTTGACTTGCTTATCATTGAATAAGTTGCATTATTGAAGCATACCGCATACACACACTCAACACAACGATTTCACTATTTGACTCCAATAAGCCACTGGTCTCTAATAACCTCAGAAGTGGTATTCTTTTGTGTTTAGTTTCTTTTTCTAGAGTTGAATTAGGGCTCTCCCCTAGGAGGTTTCGACTTCCGAAGTAGTTGGGGACAAGTGACTAAGGTGACAGTGGTCACTTTCCCTTATATGCTTACCGGTGGGTTAGACCGCCATTTAAACCGCTAACACCCTGACTTACAACGGAGGTTGTACCTCAAGGTCCATACACAATAATGACATCCTGAAAGGAGGCAAACACATCTTCGATGGGGGTACAACAACATACAATGATAATATACATTAGAATATCTTCCGAAGTTACAAATACATCAACGCTCCCTCTTAACTAGGAAGGTATTCTCTCTCTCTCTCTCTCCACAGTCATCAACACATCTGGTTTAGTCATCATCACAGAGTCATCATCATAGCTATTGCCATAGTCATCTTCTAGTCGATCATCGAATGGTACTATCTGTGATCGGAAGTTTCTACAAAGCCAACCCTTTTTCATGCTGGTTGTAGGCCTTGTCCTCATCCAGGTCTTCATCATATCCACGAGCAAGCCATCGCGTAGGTACAAGACCATTCTTTACATTGCCACTGCAATAACCTGCATCTCCTACCGTCATTTCGTCGTATCCAAATAATCTCTTTGTTTTGTACAAAACAAAACAAAACACATAGAGCACAACCCAAATGCAGACTACCTACGTTCTACCTGTTATCACATATATTGTAGTCGGGCTACCATGATGCAACATGTAGATTTTCTCTTTTCCTTTGAGCCAGACTTATTGATGGGGATACAACATTGATCATTATTGTAGCCATTCAGATCTTTTGTTCAGCAGCAGATACAAAGTATTTCCTTGCTAGGACTGAGATCTCCTTGTCTCTGAGATGACTTCAGTGGTGACCTAGTTCATTCGAGCAAAGCATCAGATATGGTACACAGTTTACAGATGGGTATATTAGATAGAGACAGGTATATGGTGAGATTCGGTATATGGCTCTTTGGTAGGATTTAGCTCTCTAATGTATACCAACACCTTGGACTTGTTGTGCTATGATGATTATGGTGACTTATGATTATATTACATGTATAATGATGCTTAAACTTGTGTTGAGAATGATTAAAGAATCTGATGTAGAAGACTATTGCTTATGCCATGCTTTACACAACTTTTAAACCTTAGTGCTATGTCGGTTCCATGTACCACTTGTCCCAATCCATCCAGTTCATCCATAACTGATTTTCCTCCCATGACCTATGATTGACTGAGACCTATGAGGTTGAAGATCATCTTCCCTACTTTGACCCCTATGCATGATGGATCCCATGTTGTTTTGTGTCTCGGCTCTGAGTTGTGCAACAAAACTTGCCGAAGCCTTGATCCTTTTGGGCCAAGAGAATCCACTGTTGTTGGTTTCTGAGCTTAGGTGAGTTGGGTTTTGAAGCCTTGACCTCTCTGGTCGGTTTCCCCTGATGTTTGGTCCTGACTGTGGATATTCCCCCCTAGTTGCTCGAAGAGTGTTAGCTAAAACCTGAAGCAATATGTCTACCATCATTACATGCATTATGTTTTATACACTATATACTGAGAAATGCAAGCCCTCAAATAAGTTGCAAACTGTGTCTTTAGACACAACTCAAAAAGAGTTATGAAATGAAATTGTGAAGGCCCAAATAAAGCAGTGGATAAATAAATGCTAAATCTAAAGATTGTTGGCCATCTTATTGAAATGTAATGATTAATTCTTCACGGAGCTTGCGGGTTTTGATGTGAGATGGAGTAAGGGACAACTAATTCTAAGTGTACCCTAGGATCTCTTCACTACAGTTTCTTGTGTACTCAAGGCAAGGGTCCTAGAAAAGATCCTCACAGAGCTTGATTGTTAGCTTGGATGTTGTTGATGCCTACAAAATCCCAGGTACCGATAGTAGGGATTCTCCCCAATAACCATTCCCAATTAGATCGTTTATCGTTTGGTGTGGGGAATTCGTCCAGTTAGCGGCCTGGCTACTGTAGAATTAAATGAAGGTTTAAATCTATTTTACCGGTTGCGGCCCGGTCTACCGTTTGTGTGTTTTTTTATGTTTTTTATAAATGATATGCAAGTGCCTAGATTAAATGCAAATGACCAGGGAACAAAGATCTCACAATGTGATGCGTAGGTTCTTACCTTCCGTCTTATCCTCTTTGCTCCTAAATCACCGAAAACACATAACAACTAATCTAATCCCCAGGGAGCAAGATTACTATTTATATGAGTAATGTATTGCACTTTCTGCATAGAGAATTTTACAGGTAGCTGATAAATTCAGAATACATAAATACAACATAAAAGCTGTGTTGCATGGGTACGAGTACCCATGGGTCGGGTACACATACCAGTACCGGGTACTTGGGTACGACAATGGTACGTACCCAGACGTACCCTCACGTACCATGAACAGTGTTGCCGTACCGGGTACGCGGTAAAAAAATTTCGGGTATGTTTGCAGGAAATGGTACGGCGTACCCCGATTTTGGGTACGTCTGAGGTACGACGGTTTACAAATTTGATGCTGTTTGTTAAGTTTTAACCTTCGTGTTAAAGAGTAATGGAGGTAGAGCATTTCCAACGGTTTGTTAACCAATGGATTATAACTTTTTAAGTTTTTTGCAATAGCATTTCCAAAAAATTTTATAATGCCCAAACGCTTTGGCTATAGAGAGAACTGAGTGAATATGTTTGTTGTTTAGGCATTACAAGTTATTTTTGCAATTGCATTTCCAAATAATTTATGTTGAATGTTTGGCATACTGTGTCAAAGAAGTATAATGAATCGATATATTTCAAAAGATATTTATTTTCCAAGTTGTAGTATGTTGTGCGTTTGGGCATTATAAGTTTTTTCAATGGCCTGTCTCCCACTTGGCTTGTCTCCTATAAGTTATAATCATTATATCATAGACTAATATCACAGACACTAAATTAGGCTTTAGCTGCTGATATTAATTTTACTGTTTTAAATTATAACATATAATTATTTATCCTATGCAGATTTCTGTCTACTGTCTAGTGTCCTCCTTATGTTGGATATTTGCTAGTAAATCAATATTTGTTCATTTCAATTATCAGAGTTTCAATGATGCAGTCTTCTCTCTCGTTTTCCCAGTCTCTGACTCTGTGTGTTCACTCAGTACTGTTGACATTTCATTGCTCTAGAGAGATACTCTTGATTCTTTTGTATATAAGATATGCCTATTGATCACTTCCAGTCAATAAAGCTGCCTGCCAAAGTATAATGTAATAAAGAATGAAACAATATTTTTTGTTTGTTTGCTTGGAACTCCTTAACTTTTAATTTTTAATTTTTGATTCTCGAATAATTGACAATTGTTTTGAATGTGAATTGTGAATTTTCATTGTTTTGAAGGTGAATTGTGAATTTTCATTGTTCAATGAATCAATGACGAAATCTGAAAGTGAATATGCAATGTGCATGTATGGATCATTGGATCATGATGTATCATGTGAGTCATGTGACTGTGACATGTTTCAGTTTTATTTTTAATATATATTGTATATTATATATATATATATAGTACCCCCGACGTACCGAAGTACCCTGTTTCAAAAAGTGCCGTACCCGTACCCGTACCCACGTTTCCTGGCAACATAGCATAAAAGATAACATAGAGATAGCTGAGTGCTTTTAAAACATTCACTACTCATTTACTGCATAAGATTCATAACATGGAAATGAAATCATTCACAACATAGAAATAGTTTAGCAGTTAGAACGATCTCACAGATTTGCATAGGAAGCCAAAATACAAATAGTTCTTATATTCATCAATCTACATAGCATACATTTGAAACTCAGGCAACCCCTTCTCCAGCGAAACTTCAGTCCTCTTTATTATAACAAAAAATAGTTCTTACAAAAAACATTCTCATATGAGAGCTAGAAAAGTCCTCTTCTATTCGATTCTATCTATATTTATACATTTTCAACATGACTCTTGGTATTCCCTGCTCTTTGGGCTTCCCTTAACCTTTTGTTTACCACATTTCGTCCTCTAGTATGCTCACTAGGAAAAGGACTAAAAACAAAATATTACATAAGAAACTCCCGCTTGTGGATAAGTCAAATAGTCTAGGTGGGCCCAGTTGAACTCTTAATGAAAACATCCCATGCTTGAGCTTCTTCGTAATAATTCGATATTCAGCTGGCTCCAACACTCGTGCTGCTATCTCATGTTTTGACGACTAGGACTCTATCTCCTTGACCTTTGGCACGTTCTAACTCGGCAGCTCTTCAAACAGATGCTTGTGTGCTGAAACTTGTGCAATCCAGACTCCAATGGATTCCTCACTGATACATTCAATCTGAGATATGCCCTTTTCTCCTGTCTGCAGCCTGTCTTGGAGGTTCTTTAAGTGCTGCTCTCTAGCTAGGAAATCCTGTTCTGGGGAACCTGCTAAAACTTGACACTAATGGTGGATCGAACACATTCCTTTGTAAAACTTGGTACACTTCTCCACAATTTTATCAATGGTTGTGTTCAACCGTACTGCTGATTTGCAGCCGCCAATTCCATCTTTAGACTTCCTGAGGTTTTCTGGGGCATGTTTGCCGGGAAGGTTGAATTAGCTCCAATCCAAGTGAGCTGGTTTCACACAATTTCTGCCACGTCCGATAACTTCTTCCGGAACTCTGTTGCATTTTGTGCTATCTCTTTCAACCTTGCTTCAATCTATTTAACTCTATACATCTCTTCGGCCAACTTCAACAAAATTTGATTTAATTCTTTCTGCAACAAAGATGCTTGATTTCGGAAAGGAGCAATATCCACCTGTTTCTCCTTCGCTACCTGGAGTTGCTCATTGAGCAAATTGTGCTGAACTTCTAACTCTTCCACCCTTTTATCAGTTGCATCCCCTTTCTTCTCTAATTCATGAAACTTTCTTCTCGAGATCCCTTTTTTCCCCTTCAATGATATTAACTAACAATACCAAAGCATCCTTGTCAGATTGCAAAATTCGGCATGCCTTTTTAAATTTCTCCAGCTCGGTGAGACTGTCGTCATGTTTTCTTTTCAGGCTTTGTCCTTCACCTCTTTCTTTCCTTAAAGTTTCCCTCATTTGAGACATCTTCTCCTTATATTGTTCCAGATCATCAATCATTTTTTCAACATTATCTGCATTGGCGAGGGTTGAGGCTACACCTGCCATTGCAATGAGTTTAGGATCCTTGTTAGTCCCATGTACAACTGTTTTCTCAGTTACCATGACTGACTCCTATATGCCTTTTTCCGTTGTCCACCATCTTTTCGGTTCTCATGACAATTCTTTTCTTGTTTTTATCATAGAAAATTGTATTAAGGTCGTCTACCGCCTGCTCCTGAGATGGGTTGAAAGGAATTAGCCCAAATTCTAACGCAGGGGCTGGATCCTCTATTGTCATGCTGCTTGATGGAAAAACTGGATCGATGGGATCATCATGGGCCTGTTCCTGCTCCTGACTCTCTCGATCACGACCTTCCTGCTCCTTCTGCTTTAGTTCCTCAGCTGCCTTTTCTGCTGCTTCTTTTGCTCGTTCAACCGCTTCTTTCTTAATTCTTTCAGTCTCCTCCCATATTCTCTGGTCTTCTTCTTCTTTCCTTTTTTGGTTTTACTCTTGTCTTCTCAGATTTTCCTCTTCTTTCCTTTTTCGTTGTGCCTCCTCAGCTAAACGCTGCTCTGCTTCTTGAGACAACCTGTGGGCTTTTTCTTCTTTTTTCCTTGCAGCTTCTTCCTCTTTTTTTTGCTGCTCGATAGCACCACTACTGCCTCCTTTGCCACCCACAGTCTTTATTTTCTTCTTGAATCTTCGGCTCAAGGCTGTCATATTGCGGGTGTTGCGGAAAATCTCTTCATCTTTATCCCAGTAGTTTGTGTATTCGAAGTGCACTCCTATTGACACACAATAATTTGCAATCTTGTTTGCTGAATCATTTATGTGGAAACTTTTTTCCCCAAAATGAAAGTATTCTAATTCTTTCACAAACTCGGACACACTCTTTACTTTGGCAAACTTGTAACTGCCTATATAGAATGGGAGAGGCGGATACGTAGCTTTTTTGCTGATCAAACAAGAAATTCCTGATCCTGTCTATATAAAGCTGCCTCACCACCTCCTTGTGCACAACATAATCAATGGCATACTTTGGCAGTAGGGAAGGGGCCCTAGATCCCCCAGACATCCTTATGTACAAGCCTTCTTTACAAAGGTAATAGTTTCCATTCTCCTCCACTACTTCTAATGTCTTTTTAGACATGCAATCACAGTCTGTGAGGAATATTAGCTTGTAGATTGACATTAGTTGCCTCACCACCTCTTTGTGCACAACATAATCAGTGGCATACTTTGGCAACAGGGAAGGGGCCCTGGATCCCCCAGACATCCTTATGTACAAGCCTTCTTCAGAAAGGTAATAGTTGCCATTCTCCTCCACTACTTCTAATGTCTTTTTAGACACGCAATCACAGTCTGGGAGGAATATTAGCTTGTAGAGTGGCATTATGAAGTCTTCACAGATGCTCTTATAAGAACTGTGATATTTATGGGCCTAGAAGAGCTGGTATGCAGAATATACAGGGGTCTTTGTCTTATCCCATTTGCAGTTCAGTGTTGGGAACTGGTGAGTGGATAAGATGCAATCAATCAGGAAAGAGCTCATGTAGAATTCAGATTTCTTTTGCGACGTACCTTCAAGTGCTGCGCTGATGCATGAGCATAAGCTGTGTGATACTATGTCAGCCCAGTTGAAAATAGTGCCCTTTGTGGCTACAAAGTAAATCACTGGTACCCAGCCTATCTTATAAAATTTTCCATTTGCTCGACCAAAGATTCGGTTCAACATTAAAGCTAGAAGCCTATATGGGGTATGTAAATTCACAGTTTCATACTCCCCAGTAGGCTTTGTACGGAACTGCTTCCCATGGATCATCATCTTCTTTATACAATTGAAAATATCCAGATCTAACTCCTTCAACCATTTTTTTGTTAAATAAATCTGAGCTACAGGCAACTGACATGCTTGAGCTACATATGCTGGACTATAAGCAGCAAAGCCTTGCCCATTAACGTCTGCTAGGATCATCTTGATTATATCTATTCTTGGAAGTATCCAGCCGATGACTTTAGAACACGGAAAAAGTTCAGGACGAGTGGAGGCCTTCATGATAGCTGACCTCTTTATAATTGTATAGATTGGTATATATTCTAAACCCGCCCCTGGAACAGCGTGGTCTTTGATCATTTGATATATCTGGCCCCATCTGAATTTTGGATTGGCTCCAGTTAGTGGTTTAGTATCTTCATATATGATTTCTACCTTCGTGATAACTTCCACTTCTGGATCGTCTTCCATAGCTTGGACCTTCTTTTTCCCTTTTCTGGGCATGGTGCTAAATAAATATTGAGGTTATCAAAACCATCAAGCCAAGTCTTAGATGCATATAGATATAACCAGAAAACAACATGAAATCATATTAAACAACAATCTTTACCATGTCATCTTGAAACATTTCAACCAGGAACAAAAGTAATGTTATAGCAAGAGCCGGGCACAGGCTTAAGCTTCTTCACACAGTTTTCTACACGGTTCGCAATCGAACTCTCTAGCTTAGAACAACCCCAAGCAAAAAAGACTTCCATCCTATGGCTACGAAGACCATCAAACGGAGGTATACCCGCCAAGACTTGACAATGTAATCAGGGCTCTCACAGCTCACAAAAACGCGTCGGGTTTAAGAAACCCTACATAAGAAACCTCTACCCGGCCAACGATGGTAACCTCCCTGCTCACGCTTCGTTGAAAAGGAAAATGAGTGGTGCAGACGACGAAACGCTCATCTGCACACGACCCTTCCTCTGCAACATAGTGACAGTGAAACCCCCATGGCGAGGGCGGAGGCGACGACTGGCGTGAGGCAGGTAGAAAAACTCAACGCCTTGCGAGCCATGAGCGGAGCGACCAAAAAAAATCTTGCATTCGCAACACAAAGGCAAACCCCCCACGATCCTGGGTATATAAAAACGGCTAGGGTAGAAAACCTAAGCCCATAACCCCTAATAACGTCAAAATGATTGAGCATGAAGTTAAAATCCTACTTGGCGAAGAAAAAAATGACGGGCTGGAGTGTGCGCAATCCCCACACAACTGACTGGATTCGCACCGCGATTAACAGTTCGCTCAATAAAAACAACCAACTTCAACGGACAACAAATGACCGTGAAAAGTGCCATGGTGCTTAAATAGACTTGGCCACAGATTTAATAAATGGTCCACGGGTGAGACCTCATTGGCATTAATCGGGACATTGTATTGGCTCCTTACTCAAGAGTAAAATCGCTAACATCGGGTGAAAAACCGGAGAGATAGCCGACGTTTATCAGGCGAAGTATGACCTTAACCGCCGAAACTTATCGGTGGCTTCAAAAGTTTCTATCCGTAGGGTATCAAACGAATCCTCCGGAGACAATTGGGTGAGATGGAATAAGCGCATCCGATAGTGTCGGATGGAAAACTTGAAGCGATCCGACGCACGTCGGGCAAACACAAAACTTCTCCTTCGGAACTAGACTCGTATCTTAGCACGGTGTTGGTTGGGATTCTGGGAAAACCTTGGATGCGGACAAAAAGGTCACTTGAGACATCGGGCGGGACCTCCCGGAGAACTCATTTAATTCTTCCGAAATAGCGGGCGGGAAAGGAGAGAATTTTTTCCGCTAAGTCAATTCGCTTCGTCGAAAAGGCTGTCAACAAGCCATCCGAAGGGAAAAAAGGGACCCGCCCTCCGACAACATCAGCTGCAGACGCTAGAGTCTAACCGATGAATCGGTGAACTCATGTGAGTCTTCCGAAAAGGTAAAAAGAAAGAAAGATCGGTAGGCAGACCGGGTAGAACCTCTGCTACATTGGATAAACTTAGTGAGTTCATCTGATACGGCGGGTGGAAAAAATGAGTTTTTTCCTTTAAGAGATTTTTCGATTTGCAAAGAAAACTAAGTCAGAAGGAAAGCAATAGCAACTTAAGAAAAACTAAATACTAGAAATCATAGGGGGGCCCCAGATATGAAATTTTTTTGGGGGAGATAGTTGCAGCAGCAACAATTGGTGACTGGCTGGCGAACACACATCTCTGGAAAAACTAACTGTTAAGACCAAAACTGCTTTATGGGGTTCTATTAGACCAACTTTCCCCATCTTTTCAAGATTAATTTAAGATGTCTAGACCGTCTATGAATGTAAGATTCAAAACTTAACGTTGATTATAGCCCATTAGGATAGGGTAACCAGGTTTTCCAAAGTCGCGATAACTCTTTTGAGGCCAAAGTATGGGGTTCGTTTACTTCTGCATTCGGTTGCTTATTGCTAAGACACCACAGGATCATAACAGAGTATGAACAGGTGTATTCGTTTGTTCCTTATTCCCATGCCTTTTGCATTCTTTTGATGCTTTTCAGACTTTTGTCCTTTTGAGTCTTCCTAGATTGCTCCTTTCATTTGAAACCTGGTTTAGGTTCTTCCATCCATAGTGTCCTTTAGTGTGAGAGATAATTTGTTTTCAGCTCACGGACGGAGAAGAACCTCTGAGCAGTCTCATTATCTTACTGATTATGTTCAATATATCTTTTGATACACGCTTTTTTTTTGGGAAATTTTGACTCTTTTAAGCCTTTTGGCTTTTATTTGTGGCATGGGATCATTTTAAATACCATACACCTGTCTATCCTGCTTCCTTTCCATGGGTCCATCGCTATTAGCTTCCTAGGACATATTTTTAACGTGAAGTGGATGGAGCCCTAAAATATATTTTAGACTTTTCTTACCTTAGTTATTTGACAGGGTTTAAACAGGCCTTCAATGCGTTCATAAAATAACTTTCCTTTAAATAGTCTAACAAATTAAAAAATCTTATTATGTCAAAATTTTGACATAGACGACTCTGAATGAGCAGTTCTTTGGTAGGTTGTCCAAAATTCCAATATCACCCAAACACCAAAACTGTGCTTGTTTATTCTAAAATAAAACAAACAAAATGAGATGTAAGTAAACAAATCAGCACAAAGAAAGCAAAACATAACTACAAGGAAAATGAAGCAAAAAGGTTTATTTATGTACAGAAGACCTCAAAAGCATCAAGTAAAATAAGGTTTGAGAACCAAACCATTGACTGACAGATTCTCTTCCCACCCCTGCAAATCCTGTAACTTGTATGTCGAGGGGCCTAGCTTTTCTGCAATCTGAAATGGGCTATCCATAGATGTTGAAACTTAGTGTGCTTGCCCTTTTTGTCATGCGGGTGATCCCACTTCAGAACCAAATCCCCTACTTCAAACTCTTTTTTCCCGGACTTGTGCTTGTCAAACCATCTTTTCACAATCTCTTGTTGGTGCTTAAACCTTTCCTTGGACTTAGATCTAGACTCCTCTAATTTCAACAAAGTATTGATTCGGGCTTGTAAAACCTCACTACTAGACCCTCTAGATGCTTGGGCTAATTGAGAAGAGGGCAATAAAATGTTGGGGGGCAGGATAGTTTCCCTTCCATAAACTAAGGTATAGGGTGACACACCTAAGGAGTTCTTGGGTGTAACTCGATCAGCCCAAAGTGCATTAGGAAGAGTTATATGCTAGCTTCTCTGGTTTTCTATGACAGTCTTCTTTAGAATTCTAATGAGATTTTTATTAGTTGATTCAGCTAATCCGTTACCTTGTGGATAATAGTTAGCAGAATAATGTAACTTTATTCCTTTCTCATTAGCAAATGCATATAAACAACCAGAAAAATTGGAACCCCAAACCTAGCCATAATATGATCTTGTAAGAAATCCATAACTGCATCTTCGTTTACTTTCCGTAAAGGGATTGCTTCCACCCATCTGGTAAAATAATCTGTGGCCGTGAGGATGTACTTGTGTTGCAATGAAGAGTTTGGATTAATTTCTCCAATAATATCAATTCCCCATTGCTCGAATGGTTCAGAAATAATAACTGGTTGTAATGGCCCTGCTGCCTTTGCTTGTCTCCCATCGCTCCTTTGGCACGTATCACACTTCCTTACATAGGCGTGAGCGTCTTTAAACAAAGTCGGCCAATAGTATCCAACCCTTAGTATCTTGTGTGCTGTAGTATCTCCTGAAAAATGACCTCCAGCAGGGCCATAATGCAATTCTTTAACGACTTTGGCTGCATCTTCTCGTTCCAAACATCTGAGAAAAACTCCGTCATAGTTTTTTCTGAAAAGAACTTCGTCAATTATCTGATATGATGCTGACTTTAAGCGTAATGCTCTCCTTTGCTTGGAATTCCATTGTTCAGGCAAGTACCACTGTTGAAGATAGTGCACTAGGTCTCTGTACCAGGATTCTGGGGCTATAAAGATAGGACACACATCAATCATGTGTAATTCAGTCTCATTCTCCCAATCATCATCTTCCTTGTCTTGGCTCTCAGCCATCAGTTTGCAAAGTCCGTCCTTTGATGATGGTTGCTGGTTTAAATTCCAAGTTATATTCCTGTAAGGCTGTTACCAAATTTCCTCTTCTCTCTCCTAACTCTTTCTACACGAAAAGAGTCCGGGCTGCCGGGTGTGGAACAACTACTTTGGTTTTGTTCTTAAGTATGTATGGCATGAATTGTTTTACCGCCTTAAAAACTGCATATGCTTGTTTATCAACTGCAGGGTAATTCAACTCAGCACCTTGTAAACTAGTGCTCATGAACGATATGGGGTACTCATCTCCCCCTTCTTCTTTCTGCGTAAGCACTGCTGCTAGCGAGTTGTCTGAAGCAACAGTGTATAGAATGAAATCTTTCTCAAAATTAGGACTTTTGAGGGAAGGTGCGTGGGCTATTGCTGTTTTAATTTTGTTGAATGCACTTTTCTCTAAGTCGATCCATTTAAATTGAACACTTTGCTTGACCATTTGTTGCAAAGGTTTGACTATTTGAACAAAATCGGGCACGAACCTTCACACAAAGTTTATTGTCCCCATGAAAGATTGCATACCTTTCTTATTATGGGGTAAAGGGATCTGTGCTATAGCTTTAATCCTTTTTGGGTCTATGGATATCTCCCTCTTAGAAATTATGTGGCCCAAAAGCTTTCCTTCTAAGACAACGAAAACACATTTCTTCGGATTTAGAGATATGCTATATTTTCGACATCGATAAAAAATTTGCTTTAGAATCTAGATGAAAAACATGTTCTTCTCTTCTCTTGGAGAGAACTGTAACATCATCCAAATAAACCACCACGCTATGGCCAATTAAACCTTGGAAAGCTATGTCCATTGCCCTTTGGAATGTTGCTCCAGTGTTAATAAGACCGAAAGACATTCTTCTGTACGCAAAAGTCCCCCATTTAGTTCTAAAAGTGGTCTTCAGTCGATCTTGTTCTGCTACCAACACCTGGTTGTAGCCTGAGAATCCGTCTAGCAGAGAGAACAACTCGGAGCCTGAGACCATCTCTGCAATATTTGCTCCAGTTATCTTTGTCTGAGGCACGATTTAGATTCCTGAAATCTACACAAAGTCTAATTTCACCAGACTTCTTTCTCACTGGTACCAAATTTGCAACCCATTCCGAGTGTCTAACTCTAAATATAATCTTGGCATCAAGGAGGCTCTTCACTTCATTTTGGATCAGGGGTTCTAATTTAGGATGCATCTTCCTCAAGGGTTGCTAAAACGGTTTGACTTCCGCTTTAATTGGGACTACATGTTGTATAATGCGGGTGTTGTAAGTCTTAAGATCTTCATATGTCCAAGCAAAGACATCCTTATATTTTTTAAATAAGCTAATGAATTTGCTTCTTTCCCCTGGTGAGCAACACTTTCCCAAGTTTACATATTTGGGTTTCGCTTCTGACCCAGATTTACCAGCTCAAATTGCATAGATGAACTGTGCGTTTTGACATTGACTGGCCTTCTGAACTTGTTATTCAGATCAAACATTCCTTCCAAAGTTCTAACCCCTTTGTTCCCATTTTGGAGATTTGCTTGATGTTCCTCGCCATCAATTACAGACTTTTTGAAATTCTCATCATTAGTCAGAAACTCTAAGATTTGTGGATTGCCATCGAACACTCTCAGATTAGTGATGTTGTTTGGTACAGCAAGCCTGAAAATCAATTCAATTGTACATCTATTATTAGTAGGAACAAGCCTTGCAGCTGAAGTAGCTAACAAGTTAGCTGCTGCATTTTTCAACCTAGGAATTGAATTAATATTAAATGCATCAAAATTTGTTAGGAGGTCCCAAACTTCACTTTGATAGTCTTTTAAATGCGGTGATAAACAATGAATTGTATTTCGCACTTGTTTAATGATAATTTCAGAATCACCATAAACTTTTAAATTTTTTACTTTGAACTCAATTGTCTTTTTCAAGCCATGGACGAATGCTTCATACTCGACTGTGTTATTGGTACATTCAAATTCTAATCTACAAGAAAGAAAATTTTTATTGTTTTTTGGATCAATCAGGATAGAGCCGACTCCTGATCCTTCCTGAGTTTTTGAACCATTAAAATATAAAACCCAAAACCTATCTGCTAATTCTACTGTACTAGTGCTAGTTTTATATCTGAGACTATGTTAACTATGTTACAGTCAAATTTATCAGCCCCCAAAAACTGAAGGAGTTCGGGCTGTGTATCTGATCCATTGTTGGCTTCTTCCGCTTCGTAATTTCCAGGTTCAAATTCAATAAAATAATTTCCCAAAACTGAATGTGAAAAATTTACCGGTTCATTCTTCCCTTCTAGCTGCGTCACATTATACTTCATATGTGGTTCCCTTAATACTTAAATATGATTCTGACAGTTGTTATAAGAAAACCATAAATGTGATCAGTCAGTAGCAAAATATCCATCTAGTTTCGCAGACTAGGCCCTGCTCAGAATTAGGCCATAAGCCTCGGGTATATCCACTACCATAATGTCTATAAATTGGCACACTCTTTCGTTTGTAGCTAATCGTATCAATACATCATTCATTTCTCCCACTACCTTCACTGTTGTTCTATCCAATTGTATGATTTTTCCTGCAGAAGGCGTGGGTTGCCCATTTATCCTTTTACACACTGAAAGAGGCATAACATTTGCAGCTGCTCCAGAGTCCACCAGACAATTGTGTACATTATGATTAAAAATCTCAAAAGAAAGTAAAAATGGTAGTGTTCTAGATTTGGATTCCCCCCTTATACTCGCCTCACTGATCTCTTCCTTAGACTGAATATCATCTTGGGGTTTATTTACGGGTGCATCAAAGGCTTCCAAGAGCTTCTTTCTCTGCTGTGGTAAATTACACATTTCTAACAAAGAAATATTTTCCTTAGTCTTCTTGATATCCTCTATTATATCATACCCCATCTCACAATCCGTTGAAATTTTCTTGACACTTTCTACCTTATTTTCTACAGCCTTTACCGGTTTACTGATTGTGGGGGCATTCTGCCTTGTTATGACCAAATCAGGTATAGGTGGAGTTTGAGTGTTATTTTTGATTTTCTTCATATTCTCCTGAATTTTCTTAATCTTGGGTAGTAATGTATTATCCTCAATCAGTGGACCCTTGCTTCTTGTTGTAACATTTACAGCTGACAGTTGTATTTCCTCAGTAGGTTCTTCATTCTCCAACCCCAACATGGGTGCACAATCCCACAAAACCATTGCAGTTTCCTCTGGTGCCTCCTCTGGTCCATGAGCCTTTTCTTCTTCCACCACAGTTTCTGTTAATTTAGAATCTAGCAACTGATTCATAACCAAAGTCATGGAGTTAATCCATTGTGGGCAATTCCTTTTGGAGTGAGGCTGTTGATGAAATGTGCAAAAATTTTCCATTCCAACTTCAGTTAAATTCATAGCAGATGGACTGTGAGTGGGTGGTTGGGATGGGCCACTTTAATTTCTTTTCTTGTAATAAGGCTTGAATTGTTTCTTGGCTTCCTTTTCTTTCTCCATGTCCACGATTTTGTTGGATAACTTCTGTACCATTTTGACCACATTTTCTAATTCATGGGAATGCTCATCTTTGGGCCTTGTCAACAACAAAGCTTTCTTGCCACCGAAATTCCTTATTTCTGGTTCTGCAGAATATTTATTTATACTTTCAAGTCCAGCTTATATCTTTACAGCCTCCTCATAAGTTTCCACCAAGGAAGGCTTTAATGTTCTTTTAACAAACATTGCTATGTCAGGGCCAAGTGCCGAAGTGTAATATTCAATTAAGGTCTCTTCAGCAGGCTTTATGGCAACACTGGAATTATTTAAATGTGCGACAAACCTCTGAGTAAAGTCTTGCACTTTCTCTTTCTTTTCCTTTCTTAGAGCAAGTAATTCCTTCATCAAGGCAGCAGTAGTGCTTTGGCTACCAAACTTGTTCTTAAACAATCTTTCAAAAGTATTCCAGTCGGTGATTGAATTTTCCTGTAAGCCAAAATACCATGATGCTGCTTTACCCTTGAGAGTAAGCGGGAATAGTCTGCACACTACATCTTCATGCTCTACAACCAAACCTTCTAAGGCCAAGAAAAAACTCTATAAGTGATCATCTACATGAATGCCTTCTCCTGGATCAAATTTAGGCAATGACTTTTTAGGATTCTGCGGTAAAGCATGTAATGGAGGTGTCAGGGTGAGTGTAGTCCTGGCCCTCCAAGCTGGTGGTGGATTAGGCTGATTTGCATCCGGATTTAGAGTTACATTTCCGGCCATGATTTGTCAAGGAGATTGAGGTGCGGATTGGAAAGGAGATTGAAACGGATACCGACAAGGTGAACAGTACGGGGATTCAGGTTCCAATTGATTGAGAGGTTGGTCAATTTCTTGTAAGGATAAATCTACCAACTCTTCGAAATTTCCTACCAAGACCGAATTTCCTATGTAAACCGGAACCCTTCTGTGAGCTTCTCTTCTTGGTAAGTCTTGAATATTTGACAATCCTCCAAGCTTTTTTGCATATGATCTTGTAATTCTCCATAAATCATTAACTACTTCAAAAGAAACAGGATAAAGGTGTCTCGAACTTCTAACTCAGGGTTAACTCTTCCTTCAGGAATGGAGTCCTTGGGAAAACTATTTTCTGAACTGTCACTGGTGAAATGGTCTTGAGAAAACAGATTTCCTCGGCCAACCATGCACTGGCAGCCCTCCTTCTAGCGCCAAAACTGTTGATGCCTGGAAAATCCCAGGTATCGACAGTAGGGATTTTTCCCAATAACCGTTCCCAATTAGATCGTTTATCGTTTGGTGTGGGGAATCCGTTCGGTTAGCGGCCCGACTACCGTAGAATTAAATGAAGGTTTAAATCTATTTTACTGGTTGCGGCTCGGTCCACCATTTATGTGTGTTTTTTTTTATGTTTTTTATAAATAATATGCAAGTGCCTAGATTAAATGCAAATGACCAGGGAACAAAGATCTCACAATGTGATGCGTAGGTTCTTACCTTTCGTCTTATCCTCTTTGCTCCTAAATCACCGAAAACAAAGAACAACTAATCTAATCTACTCTATCTAACCTATCCCGAGGGAGCAAGATTACTATTTATATGAGTAATGTACTGCACTTTCTGCACAGAGAATTTTACAGGTAGCTGATAAATTCAGAAAACATAAATACAACAGAAAAAATAATATAGAGATTGCTCAGTGTTGTTAAAACATTCACTACTCATTTACCGCATAAGATTCATAACATGGAAATGAAATCATTCACACCATAGAAATAGTTTAGCAGTTAGAAAGATCTCACAGATTTGCATAGGAAGCCAAAATAGAAATAGTTTTTATATTCAACAATCTACATAGCATGCATTTGAAACTCAGGCAGCTCCTTCTCCAACGAAACTTCAGTCCTCTTTATTATAACAAGAAATAGTTCTTCTTACAAAAAGCATTCTCATATGAGAGCTAGAAAAGTCCTCTTCTATTCGATTCTATCTATATTTATGCATTTTCAACATGACTCTTGGTATTCCCTTAACCTTTTGTTTACAACATTTCGTCCTCTAGTATGCTCACTAGGAAAATGACTAAAAAAAAATATTACATAAGAAACTCCCGCTTGTGGATAAGTCAAATAGTCTAGGTGGGCCTAGTTGAACTCTTAATGAAAACATCCCATGCTTGAGCTTCTTCATTAATAATTTGATATTCAGCTGGCTCCAGAACTCACGCTGCTATCTCATGTTTTGACAACTGGGACTCTATCTCCTTGACCTTTGGCGCGTTCTGACCCAGCAGCTCTTCAAATAGATGCTTGTGTGCTAAAACTTGTATAATCCAGACTCCAATGGCTTCCTCACTGATACATTCAATCTGAGATGTGCTCTCTTCTCCTGTCTGTAGCCTGTCTTGGAGGTTCTTTAAGTGTTGCTCTCTGGCTGGGAAATCCTGTTTTGGGTTACCTGCTAAAACCTGGCATTGATGGTGGATCGAACACATTCCTTTGTAAAACTCGGTACACTTCTCCACAATTTTATCAATGGCTGTGTTCAACCGTACTGCTGATTTGCAACCGAAATTTAATATCGCCAATTCCATCTTTAGACTTCCTAAGGTTTTCTGGGGCATGTTTGCTGGGAAGGTTGAATTAGCTCCAATCCAAGTGAGCTGGTTTTGCACAATTTCTGCCACGTCCGATAACTTCTTCCGGAACCTATCCCTTTCAACCTTGCTTCAATCTGTTTAACTTTGTACATCTCTTCGACCAACTTCAACAGAATTTGATTTAATTCTTTCTACAACAAAGATGCTTGATTTCGGAAAGGAGCAATATCCAGTTGTTTCTCATTCGCTACCTGGTGTTGCTCATTGAGCAAATTGTGCTGAACTTCTAACTCTTCCAACCTTTTATCAGCTGCATCCCCTTTCTTCTCTAATTCTGAAACTTTCTTCTCGAGATCCTTTTTTCCCCTTCAATGATATTAACTAACAATACCAAAGCATCCTTGTTAGATTGCAAAATTTGGCATGCCTCTTTTAATTTCTCCAGCTCGGTGAGACTGTCGTCATGTTTTCTTTTCAGGCTTTGTCCTTCACCTCTTTCTTTCCTTAAAGTTTCCCTCATTTGAGACATCTACTCCTTATATTGTTCCAGATCAGCAACTATTTTTTCAACATTATCTGCATTGGCGAGGGCTGAGGCTACACCTGCGATTGCAAGGAGTTTAGGATCCTTGTTAGTCCCATGTACAACTGTTTTCTCAGTTACCATGACTCCTATATGCCTTTTTTTGCTGTCCACCATCTTTTCGGTTCTCATGACAATCCTTTTCTTGTTTTTATCATAGAAAATTGTATTAAGGTCGGCTACCGCTTGCTCCTGAGATGGGGTGAAAGGAATTAGCCCAAATTCTAACGCGGGGGCTGGATCCTCTGTTGTCATGCTGCTTGATGGAAAAACTGGATCGATGGGATCATCATGGGCCTGCCCTTGCTCCTGACTCTCAATCCCGGTCTTCCTGCTCCTTCCGCTTTAGTTCCTCGGCTGCCTTTTCTGCTACTTCTTTTGCTTGTTCAGCCGTTTTCTTCTTAATTCTTTCAGTCTCCTCCCATATTCTCTGCTCTTCTTCTTTTTGCCTTTTCTGGTTTTCCTCATCTTGTCTTCTCTGATTTTCTTCTTCTTGTCTTTTCCATTGTGCCTACTTAGCTAAACTTTGCCCTCCTTCTAGCGCCAAAACTGTCGGTACCTAGGATTTTCCAGGCGTCAACAAATGTGAGCTATAGACATGTTGTTAAAGTTGAATGGACTCTTTTCAGATCAACTCATCCACTTGTGAGACACCACCATTCCCTATTGTTTACCTGTCGTGCATATGTCATTGTGGTTGTGCGTACTTATCATCATTTTGAGAGATCATATGGTCAAAATCAACTATAAGTCATTTCCCTTTTACCTTAGCCTTGTTGTCCACCTCCACCCAACACTAGCAAATTGTTTAAACTTTGTAAGCATGACATATACAAGAGACTTCCAGATGATTCAATGATTACTCAAAGACAAAGGTTTATCTTATTGATTGTTATTATTATTTATTATTGTCACCACGATTCTGAATGGCATAATTTAAGTTGGTTTTAATATACATCTTGGAGCAGTTCTTACCTTGGATGCATGCAGGTTCAACTCAGTTTAGTATCTCATTTTCAATTTTGATATTTTGACCTAGTCAACCTAGTTGACCAAGTCAAACACGATTCCCAAGGCAATGGCTAAAAAATTGTCAGTGCTTATATTTACTTCAGACATGCCCAAGACCATAACGACAGTTTCAGTTTTCAGAGTTTGGCCCCAAATTTCATGATCAATGATTATTATCACTTTATTATTGGTCAGATCATATTTTTTATTACAAATTGCAGTTATTATGGTTCTCCCGAGGTGCCACAGTTCTCTAGGGGGTATGAGTAGTCACTTGTATCATTATACTATGTCTCTAAACACTTATGTGCTGTCAGTTTGTCCCAATTCTTAGCCTGAACAAAGTTATGATGATGATTATTATTTTTAGAGGATGTACAATTAGAAAATGAACTAGGAAATCACTGAAGAAATTGATTTGGCTAGTGTGGTCAAGGAAATGGCAAAGGAATTTCTTTGTATGATTTATTATGGCTCTCTGGACATATTTGCATCAGTTTTAGTTAGTTCGTTGTTCTGGATTATATTTTTGGTTTTTTTATGGAGGATGTCCCCCATAGGGCGAAATTGGACAAAATGGCCAAAATAAAAGTGTGTAAATCAAGTTGTATCTTTAGAAATATGTATGGGGGGCCCCCTAATAACCCCCCCATTTCCCCTAAGTGTCAAACTTGCAAAAATAATGATTTATCATGTTGTAAAAATGGGCTTTATGATGTAATTTGCCCCCCTCAAATGTATTTGTCTAAGTTGATCCATGTAAAGTAAAATTAAAAGATCTCCATCTTTGATGATGTTTTAATCTCAATCGTTGGATTGATGTTGGTAAGAATGTGGACGCACTCTCGATCTATTTAAGAGTTGTGATCTCCCCATTGTATCCCATCGAGAAATTTTGTACTCTTGGCTTTGGATATTTGAATAAAGAGATTTTTGTAGAAATTCTTGGATCTTCTTTGTGGGATGTTCTTGTCTATGATAGGAAAGTTTATTTTGCTTAGCATTTGAAATATTTTTCTAGGGTATCAAATATTTTTGGAAGATAGCGCTTTGCATGCAGGAGGGTGTTTTCTCTTGGGGTGTTTTTGTGGATCTCCCAACTCGTTTCTCTTAAATACATTTTCATAATCAGGGGGTTTTCAATAGTATCTTTGATCTTTGATATGCACTCTGATTTTCTTGCGTCTCTAGTGCCTTTTCCATGCGTAGTAAATCTCACCTTCAGTAGTTTGACTATGCAGGGAAGAGGGGCACGCTACCTCACTTGGGCGAATCATTTCTACTTGGTACTTCGTTGAAATCAATTCAAATTGATCGAGAAAAGATAAATCATTATTTGCAAGGCATCTACAAGAATTTCTATGTAAGATCTACTTAAATCTCTTGTTCAAAATTTCTATTCAATTAGTTTAAAATATTCTCTGGCGAAACCCTCATTTAAATCCCTCATCTATTAGTTTAGTAGGTTCTAATTTGCGGCGGTTTATGAAACTTAAAACCCACCTTGGAATAAATATAAAACCCCTAAGTTTAAAATTTCAAGATCATCGAACTCCATTTTCCCATCCAACACATTGGTCTACTTTTTAGGGGAAGACACCCTCCTTGGGAGAAGTGGGTATCTTCAGTTCCACAAACTTGGTATTGCTAGTTTCACCTCCAATTCCCTAATTTTACACCTAACAATCAATCCGAGTGTCTAATTTTGCTTAATTTCACCATTTACTCTTAGATTCTAATTACCATACTCGAAACCCTAGGATAAATTGGGGATTTTCACATAGACACTCGTTTTCTCATAGTAATTGTGCCAAACACTAATTAACTATCCTACTAAGAGATTTAATCAAGTTACCCTGGATTATTTACTTGCATTCCTTATTTTTAGGGTCATCTTGGTTATAGGGACGCCCTTAGGCTTAGTATTTGCACCAAGTCTAAAGTGTCGGTATCCTTGACTGGCGTGACATTTGAGTTCTTTCAGAGGTCTTGGATATCGTAGGTCACAACTTTAGTTGCCTTTCCCCTCTACCATCTTGGATAGGATCACCTTACAGGGCAACTACCAGATTCATGATAACAAGCATCATATTGACTGCGCAAAAAACAAGCCAAGATCCTAAGGAAAACTTGCTTTCCTGGGTTATTTTTTGCATTTTATGATAATGTTAACTTAGAAATTTTTAGAATTTTTTTAATGGATGTTCAAAGACACTTTTAAAGTGGTTTTGAGCATCTTTTGGATTTAATAAGTCACTTTTTTTGCAGGTTTGCAATAAAAGAGAAGGACGTGTTGGTCAATTTTCGAAGATTTGGGCCATTCGGGGCCTCCCCAGCTTCTTGTTTCACTTTTAGTCAACTTCACACAATTTTGTAAGCCTTTGGATCCTAGATAACAAGGGCCAAAGTGCATTTTTCTTTAGCATTTTGTAACAAGCTAATAAAAGGTTTTTTGAGTAGGCTCTTCAGAGCCCACTCCCCATCCCCCTTGGGGGGATTTCTATAGGTGCCATTTTCGTGACTTTTTTCATATTTTGTTTGTTTAGTTTAGTTTCCTTTTCCAGATTGGTATACTTTGATAGGTTTCACATTTGTTATATGTTTCATTTGTCGAAGTAATACAAATACTAACCCCACGACTTCTCGAGTTACCTGAAAGGGGGAAAGACATGCATGGTAGGACTAATTAGAAAACTTTTGCTTATATATTTTTGTGTTGTTTTTACTTTTCATATAATTTACTCCCCTTGCTTTCTCAATTAGGGTTTATAACATGGAAGAGACTCTTGGGGATTTAATAAACAAGCAAACACCTCGCATTAAAATCTTTAAAAATTTACCAAGGCTTCGTTGTGTATGCTCTGCACCGCTGCGGTTCGACCGACTAGTTGGATGCATCAAAAGCAACGAGGGTGATTAGTTGAAGATAGTCTCTCTTTCAAATTAACCTCCCAAGGTGAAAATCCATCGCTTCGAATTAATCTGTTGTGAAGAAAGTTCACAAAGGAAGCGAGAACCACTGGATAGTGACCTTAGGATATCGTCAAGCTACACCCTTGTTGGTGTAGTGTTGGACACATCCTGCATCGGATAAGGGTTTTGGACACACTCCTTGTATCGTCAGGTATATCCGGAGTCCCCTTCCCCCTAATTTAATCCAATCATTAATCCACAAAAAATTAAAACTTACCAAGAGACAATTGCAAAAAATCCACTCTAGCATTTTAGCACATACAATTTTGTGACCATTTAATTTAGCACTGGCCTTTATTTTTCTATCTGTATATGTTTTGCTCAGATAATATATGCGTTGAATGATCTTTATAAAATCTGTTCTGCAATTTATGCTATTGTAATCTATTCATATTACAAATCTCTTGTTTTATTATTATTGTTAAAAACTCCTAAAAAACTCATTCATCTAAAGTTTAAACCACTACCACTAAAGCTTAATCAGCCTTAGCAACCAATTAGGGTCTACCCCTCTCAGCTTCGTTAGGAGTTTTCCTCAATGGAGGAGTCAAGATCAAGTGACATTACTTGACTTGATACTTTCCCTCAAGAACGCACTTAGTGGCTTGAAGATATCTGCCACGACAACCTAAACCCCTTGAGGTGCGTGACAACAATGCTTTCCCACTTTTGCTAGAGTATAGGTAATGTTAAGCCCTAAAGGTTGGGCACATTCCCCCCTACAGTGTCGCACTTTATCCTCGATATGGTGGTGTATTACAGATTATTGATGTAGGCTTGGGTCTATTAGTGGGTCTATTAGTTGTTATTGTACACCTTTGTCTCCTATATATAGGAAGAAGATATTATCATGTTAGTAAACATTGTATATTATCTTCTCTTGGGTACATAGTACATTGTGTAAGGAGGTTCCTCCCTCGAAGAGGATAGTTATTTATCTCTGTTATTCATTATTAAGGCGTGGATTACTCTCTTTCTGTCTAGTTCTGCTCTTTTTATGCTATTTCTGGGACTTGGTTGCATAACATTTGGTATTAGAGCTCTTTCCTCGGGACTGGTTTCTGAAAAACGGGTCATCTTGGATTTTTTGCTACAACTTTTTTTCTACAAGGATTCAGACATTGAGGTTAAAAACCCACTTTCAAAATAGGCCGAACTATCTCAAGTCTGAAATTAAGATCCTGATCCATTACAAATTCGAAGATAATTGCAGAGGGATCTATGGTTTTTGACTAGTCCAAAACCTAGTCTAAAATAGGTGTTCTAGGGAGAAAGGTCATATCAGATGCATCCGAGATCCAAATTGAGCGAGACTAGTTGCATTAGAAAGAAGATGGATCAGGGTATCTATGGTAGAAGTTTCAACTGCAAAACAAAATATTGGACACGTGGCATACAGTACAAGTTCGCTCTTCTGGATAGGCCAAAAAATAAGAAGCTTTTGGAGATTTGCAATAACTCTTTTTTGGCACATGGAAATTAGGTAAGACCTGCAGCATTGGAAATATGACACATCACGGCACCACAGGCCAACGTTTTAGACCCAGAGGAGTCGAAATTAAAAATTCTAACTTAGTTACAAGTCGGCCTTAAAACAATGTTCCAATTAGGGTTTGAAACAGGTGTTATGGAGAAACACATCATATCTGAGGCATCCGAGATCCAAATGGAGTGAGACCAAGTGCATCTAAAAGAATACAGACCAGGATATCTATGGTAGAAGTTTTAGTAGCAGAGACAAAATATTGGACACGTGGAATACCCTACAAGTTCTCTCTTATGGATAGGCCAAAAATAAGAATTTTTGGGAGATTTACAATAACTTTTTATTGGCAGATTTAAATTACGACGGACCTGCGGTGTCGGAAAGTGGACACATCAGGCTACAACAGGCCAAATTTTTAGATCTATAGGAGCTGAAATTCCAATTTTTTCTCAGTTTCAAGTCGGCTCTAAAACAGTCTTCCAATAAGGGTTTGAGAAAAGGTGTTCTAGTGAAAATTGTCATATCCAAAGCCTCCAATATCGAAATTGAGTGAGACCTGTTGCATCAAAAAGAAGACTAACCATCGTATATGTGGTAGATATTTTAGTTAGATTTGAAATATTGGACACTTGGCATACCATACAAGTTTTCTCTTCTGGATAGGCCAAAAATAAGAAGTGTTGGGTGAATTGCAATATAGTTTTATGGAGCATCCAAATTATGTCAGACCTGCGACATCGGAAGGAAGACACATCAGGATACCACATATAAAATTTGAGTCACAACAATCTAGGAACAAGACAAAAGCTTACAATAGATTTCACAGATCAATTTTACTCAAAAATGACATGAAACAGTGCAAGAAGAAGTTACAACTGTATATTTGCTTATCATTAATCAGAAGTAGTGATACAATGCAATACAATGGAAAAATGAGCCATGCAATTCGAATCCTAGAGAGGTCATTCGAATTCATTACATGAGAGTGGCTTACTTGTCAGTGAAAACACCACTCGGCACATCAGTTAACCACTTAACTCCAACTTAATTGACTTTAACCAACTCGGAGGCAGTTTAGACCGAGTCTAACTGAATAGAACTCAACTGCATGCCAACAAGTAGGTGAGGGCGCCTATTTGACTTCAGTTAGGTGAGATGAAATGAACTGCACTGAACTGAGTCACCAAAAGTAGGTGGAGGTGCCTTTATTTACTCCAGTTAACTGAAATTAACCAAAAATAGGCTAATTGAGGAGGAAGGCGCCTTTGCAGCTTCAGTTTAACTGAAAGGTAGGTGAAACAACCTTCAATTAACTGAATGGGGCGCATATGTCATGCAGCCCATATTTGCTCCTAGACTGAAGGAGGGGGCTCAGTTAGTCTCCCCGATTGAAGGAGAAGACTTAGTTAGGCTCCCTTATTTAAGGAGGAGATCCAGTTGATGATGTAGTCACATAATTAAGTCAAAAACTTTGGTAAATTAGGCCAAATAAGCCAAATAATGGTGTGTTTGGATAATGACTCCAACACCCCCCCTTAAGCTAAACTCATGTGGAGGAGTAAAAAAAAATAGGTCCTCGACAACAAAGGCCATAGGTCACCCTTTACAAAATAATTAACTCTAAATTGCTCAAAAAATTCTAAGTGAGGAAAAGAGGAAAAACCCCGTGGGAAAGAAAACCCCCCCTCAAACTGAACACTAAAGAATTATTCTGACTTCACCATGATGGAACTCACCCCCAATAGTGAATGGAGGTAAGTGAACTTCTTCTCAGTGAAGCTCTTGGTGAAAATGTCTGCAATTTGCTCATTTGTGGGGCAATATTGCAGAACAATTGTTCTGTCATGCACAAGTTCTCTGATGTAGTGTATGTGGATTTCGATGTGTTTGGTTCTCTGTCTTTGAACCAAATCTGTCGAGATCTTGATAGCACTTTGATTGTCACAAAAAATAACAGTAGATGAAGTGCTACCAATGTCTAACTTTGCCAAAATACCTTGCAGCCAAACTGCCTGTATGCATGCATTGACTGCTCCTCGGTACTCTGCCTCTGTTGAAGATAGTGTAATGTCGGCTTGCTTTTTGCTTGACCAGCAAATAGGCCCACCACTAAACATGAACACATAGCCGGAAGTAGACTTCCGATCAAGGCTATCTCCAACCCAATCCGAATCTGTGAATCCTACCAAGTCTAGCTCGGAATCAACAACATAGTGAATGCCATAGGTTCTAGTATCTTGCACGTACTATAGAATCCTCTTGGTTTCCCTCCAATGAAGTTCATGAGGCTGCTGCATATACCTTGATACAACATTCACGACATAACAAATGTCAGGCCTCAAGTAGAGAAGTCTTCCAATCAACTGACGGTAGAGACTAGAATCCACCTGTGGAGTAGTATTTCCCTCCTCAAGACTGATTCCTGAGAGGAATGGAAAAGGTGCTGCCTTACAATCAACCATATTAAACTTAATTAACAGGTGTGAAGCATATTTGGATTGTGACACCATAATCCCATCAAAATCTTGAGTTATTTCTAGCCCGAGAAATTACCTCAACAAGCCTAGATCACTCATCTCAAAAACTTCAATTAAAACAATTTTTATAAAGCTGATTGAAGCAAGAGTGCTTCTTGTGATCAATAGATCATCAACATAAATAACTATAATCAACAAATTACCTTTGTATTGCTACAAGTACACATTTGGATCAGACTTACATCTTTCAAATTTCTGTGATAGCAGAAAAGAATCCATTTTGGCATACCAAGCTCCTAGGGTCTGTTTTAAGCCATACAAGGATTTCTGTAGCTTGCAAACTAATGATGGATCTGATGTGTAGCTTTTAGGCTGCTTCATGTAGATCTCTTCTTGCAGGTCTCTATGAAGAAAAACACTTTTGACATCCATATGGTGCACCTCCCAGTGTTTGGATGCAGAAATGGCTTAAGACTAGCCGTATAGAATCCATTTTTGCATCGGTGCAAAGGTCTCAGTGTAGTCCACTCCTTGGACTTGGGAGAAGCCTTATGCTATCAGTCGTGCTTTGTATTTGTAGGTTGATCCATCTGCAGCAACCTTTGTCTGATAGACCCATTTGCATTGAACAAGTTTCCTCCCAGGTGGAAGGGAAACTAGCTCCCAGGTTGCATTTTTTCGGAGAGAGTTGAACTCTTCATCCATTGCAACTTGCCATCGAGGATCATTGTGAGCATGATAATATGGCTTAGGATCAGATCCAATCATCATGTAGCACTTCTCAAACAACAAGGAATTATTGCAAGAAAGAGCAATACCTGCTCTTTGAAAATCTGCTTGAGTTCTCCTTGGATCAGCAAGATTTCCAACATTTGACTCGACAGAAGAGAGAGTCTTTTCGACCCATTTTGATAGATGAGCGGGATGATTAGGATCTGATTCAAAACCTGATATTTCATGCTCACTGATATCAACATCAGATCTAAAATATCAGAGCTCACACTTTCATTTTCATCTCTAGAATCTTCAGCAGAATGAGAGGGAATTTCAGCAGTTTCTTCCTCTACTACTTTCAAATCTTGGAGAGGTTCTTCGAAGCTGACACTTCTCTCTATGAGTATCTTTTTAGTTCTAATATTCAAGAGTTTGTATCCCTTTGCTTCCTCAGGATACCCAATGAATATGCACTCAACACTCTGCGGTTGCAAAGACTTTCTCTTATCTAGTGGAATTCGAGCCCAAGCAGTGGACCCAGAAACCCTGAAATTGGACACATCCGGTTTGTGACCAATGTATGCTTCGAAAGGTGTTTTTCCGTTTACGGATGAATGTGGAACCCTGTTCTGAATGTAGGCAACGACATTCATGGCTTCAGCCCAAAGATTTGCGGCCAAATCCTTGGGCTCAAGCATACAGGTTGTCATTTCTTTCAGTACCCGGTTTTTCCTTTTCGCTACATCATTCTGCTGAGGTGTGTAAGGAACGGTGTGCTGAATCTTGATTCCACTTTGAGCACAAATTTGCAACAGCTTTGATTTGATGTATTCACCTCCATTATCAGATCTGAGAGCTTTGATCTTGCTCCCATTAGCATTCTCAACAGAAGCTTTGAAATCTATGATTTTTTCAAGAACTTCCAACTTCTTTTTGAGAAAGTAGACCCATGTAAATCTTGAAAGGTCATCTATGAAAGTAAGCACATTTTGAACCACTCATGGAGGTTATTGGCATTGGACCGCTGATATCAGAATGGATCAGCCCCAAAATACATGTAGCTCTGCTTTCTTTTCCCCGATCAAACTTATGCTCAGGATGCTTGCCGACTGTGCATCCCTTGCAGATCCCTTTTGAGGATTTGAATACTAGAAGGCCTTCCACCATGGAATCCTTTTGTAGCAGCTGCAAATATTTGTAGTTTAGGTGTCCAAACCTTTCATGCCACAACCAGCTGACCTCATTCCCATGAGTCAGAAGGGCGGATGGCTTTGAATCAGGCACAAAGTTAGAAAACTCATAGGTCTTAGCAGTTTGATTTGCTTTCCCTACAACAATGAGTTTTCCGGATGCTATCTCTGAGATCTCAACATCATTTAGGTTGAATGTAACTCTTTTAGGCAAACTTGTGTGTGTCATTTGATATACAAACAACAAGTTTGAAGCTAAAGAGGGCACAGATAGAACATTTTTGACGCTTCCATGTTCTAGTTGGACAATACATTTGTCCTTTGATGAGATTTGAGAGTCATCTCCCATGTGAATGGAGATGCAACTGTCGGAATCCAGTGATGTGAAAGAATCCTTGCATGCAACCATATTATTCAAAGCAACAGAGTCAATGAGTAGAGCTCTAGCCTTCGAAACATTAGCCATGAGAGCATGTCCTCTTTTAGGCTGATTATTCCGATCTCTAGCTTCTTTCTTCCTTGCACCTTCTGGAAGAGTAATGTTGTTTTTCTCACGGAGAAGGGCAATCTGATCAATTGTTCTCTTCATGCAAGAGCTTTTGGGATGAAATCCTCTTGCATAGGATGAGCACTTGGTCTTCTCTTTGCCCTGTTGCTTGATTTTCCTCGAGCCTGAGGGCTCATTCAATTGTTGGTTTTTCTCCTTCTGCTTGGGAGGATCAAACTTTGTCTTCTCTTTCTTTTGCTTTCTTTTTGCATTCGAAACTGTGGGTCCTCCAGCAAACAGGGCTTGATCTTTGGAGGATCTCATGGATCCCATCTGAACAAGTTTATCATGCTCATTGGTAAGGGACTCAATGAATGCATTTAGGGTCGGCATCTTTCAATTTGGAATTGTAAGCTTTCCGGTATGGAAGGTAGACACAAAAGCAGAGTAGTCTGGTCCAAGCTTCGAAAGGATAGAAAGGATGAGTTGATCATCTTTCTTCTCGACTTCACATTGCTTAAATTGGAGCACAAGGTGCTTAAACTTAGTGAAGAATTCATTGATGGTCTCAAAGTTGTCCAGATTGAGAGAAATCAATTCATTATCCAATTGATAGGCTCTCAAATCATCCTGCATGCCAAAGAGTTTAGCAAGTTGTTTCCACACTTCCTTGGGAGTCTTCAATCCAGGGAGATGGAATAGAAGATCCTTAGAAATGGAGAGGCATAGGAAACCATATGCTTCATCTAGTTTGTTCCAATATTTTGCCTTCTCTATTATTGGATTTGGCTCTACCTCGGTGCCCATGGTGACTCTGAAGAGTCCTTTAGAGGGCAATGATATCTCAATATCCTCCTTCCACTGATGATAGTTGAAAGGAGTGAGAAGATTGCTTGAAGAGGAGTCCATTGTGCAGTTGTAGCGAATGCAATGGAAGTGCTTGAGATACTTGCAATCACACAAAACAAGCAAAATAAGGTCGAACAATCTGCAGTTTTGGAGTTTGCTTCACACCTGGCTTAGTCAATCAAGCAAGCTTGATCAACCGGATGCTAGATTATCCAGAAATTATGTGGTAAACTCTCTGCTTCTGGTGCAGAGTTGGAATGATTTTGAGCAATTTTGCTCAAATTTCTTCATAGATCCAGTAAGAAACTTGTAGAAGGATTGCCTTGTCCTGGCATGGCTCTGATACCATATAAAATTGGAGTCATGTAATATCCCATATGCGGAAATTAAATTGTTTTCTACACTAGGGCTTGCTTAAGCCTCCCGATGTACAATAATATTGAAAATAAATTTGCATGCAAAGGGCCGGACAAATGGCCCTATTTTATAGCTAACTAGGGCAGAGAATTTTATGATGATAGATCAACACTTATCACTGATAATCCGATTGATGATGCTCTAGAGAGAATATGTATGCAGTAAGAACTGATTTGGTGAAGGACTGATGCTCCTTGCCTCCGGTGATACCCTAGCAGCATGAACCCTCAATCAGCTAAAGGTGACGTTTTCAGTGAAGGAAGTGTCTGATGCAGGTGAGAATTTGTAGGAGTGGTAGTCTTCCCGTGCCGGAGAGGATGCCTGACACATGCAGAAGTTCTGAGATCAACAAGCAGGCTAGCGAATTGAACTGGAGGTTTAGCTGCTCACGCCCCCTGATTCCCAAACGGCTGAGAACTGCTCCGGATGAGCAAACTGGAAGCTGATAATCACCGGGTACTGGAGGATGATACCGATGATGAGAATGGTGCTAGTATTTTGAAGAAAAACAGAGATCTGAGGAGTCCCATAGTAGAAAAAATTGCCGATTTTTCGGCGATGTCCCGAAAAATCGCGATTTTTTCTGGCTGTCGATTTTTCGGCCCAAAAAAATCGCGATTTTTTCAAAAAATCGGACATCACGAAAAATCGGCAAACATCGGCAAAAATCGGCAAACAGGGGAAAAAATCGGGAACGAAATTTTGACCCTATTGAAGTACAAAATTTGCATTTTTTAATGCTTGCCGCGGTTTGCTGATTTTTTCGCCGATGTTGCTGAGAAGATGTTTTCTAGACCCTCGCCGATTTTTTGCCGATGCCGATTTTTTCCACTATGCTGAGGACCCAGCGAATGATGTGGGGTTTTCCAGCTAAAAACCCCCCTACGGCTGCACACGTGTCCCTGCAAACAATCTGTGATGGTTACTGGATAAATGCAACTGGATGAATAAGTTGAAGAGTAGATGGTGAACCTGGATGGTTTACCCTGATTGAGACTAGGGCAGATATTTCATTGCCGAAACCTTGTTAGCTGAAGACGCCGTCTTCAACCCCAACTGCCGTGGCCGCACGCTGTGCTGCTACTCAAGAAGCTCCAAATCGATAATAATCATAAGTGTCTTCTCCATTCGCTTTATCTTTCTTTAATAACTTTCAACTGCGAAAACCCTAACTTTTGACCTAATTAGGTCACTTTAACTTCTAATTTGCAGTTGACTTGTATGCATTGTTAAATAATGCTCAGATGTCATGCATGCAGGTGGCCCTCTTCGACTCAATGGTGATATAATATTGATGCCCTAGATCTTCTATATATTGCATCAGTCTTCGGTTGATTCCTTGACTGTCAGTACCCGCTCGAACCTATTGGAGTCACATAGGTTAGCGGGTCGGTCCTCAATGCCTAAGTAGAAGAGGACATTACAAGTCACAACAATCTAGGAACAAGACAGAAACTTACAATAGATTTCACAGATCAATTTTACTCAGAAATGACATGAAACAGTGCAAGAAGAAGTTGCAACTGTATATTTGCTTATCATTAATCAGAAGTAGTGATACAATGCAATACAATGGCATAAAGAGCCATGCAATTTGAATCCCAGAGAGGTCATTCGAATTCATTACATGAGAGTGGCTTACTTGTCAGTTAAAACCAGTGTTGAAAAACCCTCCGAAAAATTGCTGACTTTTAAAAAAGTCGCGATTTTTTCCCAAAGACAAAAAATCCGCTGGAAAAAGTTGCGACTTTTTTTCGGATGGAAAAAATCGCGACTTTTTAACTTTTCAAAAAGTCATGACTTTTTCCAAAAAAGTCGCTAAAATGGCAAGTCCCGACTTTTTTTTATAAAAAGTCCCGACTTTTATTTGGATGGAAAAAATCGCGACTTTTTAACTTTTCAAAAAGTCATGACTTTTTCCAAAAAAGTCGCTAAAATGGCAAGTCCCGACTTTTTCCAAAAAGTCTCCATTTTTGCTAAAATGGCTAAAATGGCTAATTTTCCAAAAAATTGCCATTTTAGCCATTTTGTTGTATGCTAACACCTTTCCTCTACCGTATAAATATTTCAAAACTTTGTTGTATTTGAAGATCAAACCATGCAAGGATAATCTATACAAAATATGTATCCGTTTATCAAAGATCACAATGGTAATTGAATTATTGTTTTCACTATTAGGGAATTTTTTGAGCAAACATATTTTGAGTGATCATCATAGCACATTGTAGGAAAAAGAGAGCAACGTTTCAAGTGGTAGATGAGTTAGGGCTAAATGTGAGTCTCATGTCGGAAATTCAATTTGGGAGGAGTGAAAAATACATCTATGATTTATCACCAATACAAAACAAGATATGGAAAGGGAATACTACCAACTTAACATCATGACACTTTGGATATGGAAAGGGAATACTCACTATAACCACATGTCAGACAAACAACAACACAAGGAATGGCAGTGCCTCACAAATGGTTGAGTTGTTCAGAGAGTGCTTATTCAACTTAGGCATCATGTCTACATCAAGTTCGATCCAAATTCATTAGGACCATCAATTTTATTTCCATGGCCTATTTGGCCTATATGACCCTTTGGGACTTCACCAGTGCTTAAAAGCACAGCTAATCGCAGCTTTCATCCGGGACATATTCAAATTTATAAGGTCAGCAATATTTGGATATAGCATATATTTAACCATTGCTTTTGGGACCTTTTCTTGTACCCTTCAAGGGGTATTTTAGCATTTCATTGCTCTTGCCCTTTGCTCACATATGTTAAGAAACACATTTTAGAATTTACATTTTCCATGGGCGCATATATAAATATTTCCAATACAAGTAGTACATGAGCTTTTAGTTTTAGCCAACAACATCTCAAGTGACTAGGGGGAGTTTTGCACAGTGCCAAATATCGGGACAACCGACCAGAATGATTTAGGCATACAATCCAACTCACCCAAGGCAAGTTCTGTCACCAACTCAGAGCCAAGACACAATATAAACAAGGAGGTTTGTCCAACAAAGGTTCTAGCAGGGAAAGGTCCTCCATGCCACAAGTCAAGTAGTGAGTCGGGTTAAAAAAAAACTGGAAGGTAATGGATGGGTGGAGACAGTGAAAGATGAAGCCAACACTAGCAAGCCAAAGCAATGGTGGGAATGACTACCTCTATTCTCCCTAAGGAGGGTAAAACCAATGAGTATAGATCAGGAACTTCCAAGTCTAAGTAGGGACATCAATACATAATATAAATACATCCAAGTCCATATATTTATGACCGCTAGATCATGATACTAAACGCTAGTACATGTCACAAAATGAGTATAAGAACAATGATAACCATAACACAATATAATAAATGCCGAGTCATAACCATGCAAATAATCCATCTGAACCATCATCTGTCCAATGAGAAAACACTAAAACCAATCTAGGCATCATCAACTGCTCTGTAAATGGACTAAATGGCTACATGAGTCCTCGAATTTGAGTGTCCTGAGACTCAGTCTTGACATGGGAGAGTATAATAGTCCACTAACAAAATAATGATCCATCAAAACTGCTCATCTTAGCATCTCGTATGTAAGAGATTTGGCTGAAAAATGTACTGTATCTGAAAAATAGAATATGGTAGCCTGGCTACTATATATGTGATAACATAGAGGTTATAAAAACCATAGATTTTGTAGTTCTTGCATGCTCTCCTTGCCTAAAGACCAGATTGAGCACACGTCCCACAGTTGGAGCCAAATGTTATCCACTAAGTTTCACTTGGGTGGATTTCCAATGAGCTGCTAAAGACTTGAACAATCCAATTGTTCATCATTAGTGTTCTAAGGTCCATCATGCCAATTAGTGGGCCTTTTATTATTATTATTTTTACATGTTCATACCCTGCGGAGAATTGTAATAAATGACATAGCATGATGAACTTATGTAAAAGGTTTGGCCTTCTTAGCACTTAGTCATCAATACTTTACTCTAGGGTGTTTTTCCCTTGAAAATTATATGTCGTTTTTTAATGACTTATAATTTTTGAGATTTTCACTCGCTCCTCCAAAGCTAGAGTAAGTGTCTTGGTGGATAGGCCTTAGGAGGTTATTAAAACCTAGGTGTCAATGTATATTACCATGCTAGTCATTATTTTTGAGTCATGTGAACATGTACTAAGTGCCCCCTAGGTGTTTTTAATGTTTCGGTAATTTTTATTTTTTTCCGTAAAAACTAAAAAGTAGGCCTGTTCTAATTAAAATTATTCCTTAAGTCAAAGTGGCATTAGGAATGGGTTTTTGCCATGGGGGTGCTAACTTTCTAATCCAGAGCACCCACTTTAACATTAAAATTAGTGATTATTTATCACTTAATTCTAATTTTTCTCGAAAAGTGAATAAAAAAGGCGAAAATTTAGAAAAAGTGAGAAAATCAACATCTCAATAAATCAAGGAAACATGTCTTCTTATTTGGCAAAGTAAAGCGGCAAGTATTCTAATTTATCTAAAAGCTAAATTTTGGAGATTCCAATTGCCATCTAAGTAAATTGATTTTTAAGAGGTGCCGCTTTTGCTTTTGGAGTATCTCTATTCGAGTTCCACAAATCACTCCAAAGCAATTCGTTTTTTCTCCACCAATTGGCAAGTCTATCTCTCTTTAGTGCGCCCTCTTGGGCTCTAGTTTTCTATTTAAGCAACGCACATTCACTTCATTTTGAAAGGAAGCATTGAACCTTTGCTCTTGTAACTTGTTTGATTATCTTTTGGAATAATATTGAAAGGCTTTGGAGGCCATATGTCGTGCAACTGTCCCATTTCATGTGTTTGTTGTTGATGTTCTGAGGTCATATCCGACTAATCACTTCTCATTTTTAGTAGCTGTAGATTGATCTTGCTTGGAAGGCCTTTGTTCCCATAAAATAAGCATTCATAGCTTTTTTTTGCTTATTAATGTTTGATTAGTTAGAGATCTTGAAGCAGGATGTGTATTTAGTTGTACTAATGCCCTTCTAATCTCTTTTAATTACACATTCTAGATTTGATCTCTCTTTGCAAGTGTTTGTGGCAGTGAGGGACATAGTGGAAAAAATCGGCATTGGCAAAAAATCGGCGAGGGTCCAGAAAACATCTTCTCGGCAACATCGGCAAAAATCGGCAAACCGCGACAAGCATTAAAAAATGCAAATTTTGTACTTCAATAGGGTCAAAATTTGCATACCGATTTTTTCCCCTATTTGCCGATTTTTCCCGATTTTTCCCAATTTTTTCCGATTTTTTGAAAAAATCGCAATCTTTTTGGGCCGAAAAATCGGCAAGCAAAAAAAATCGCGATTTTTTCCATTATGGTGAGGGATAGGAAATTGAAGGAGGAGGTTGAGCTCAGTTGCATCCTCATTCACGTTCAGTGTTGGTCTTGTCTTGGTTTAATATTTGTTGTGTTTCAAACATTCTTGGTCCTCCAATTTTTCAAGCTGAGGCTTGGCTCTTGTTTCTTCTACCTTATAAAAAATCAAAGTTTTCTTGGTTACTTTATTTTTCAACAAGTAGACCATTCTTAAAGTTAATCATACGTCTCTTGTTGCACATTGTTTGTTAGATCAAAAGAGCATTTGAATTCATATTTCATGTTTTGATCTAACATTAAATCTTAGTACTTGTGCTATATAATTATTTTCGATCTTTAGGAAGTACTAAGTAGGTGTGTTTTTTATGTAATATTTGACTAATCCACTAACGTTTCGGGTTATTTAGCTTGCTGCTTTTGCAGATTTGGAGATAAAAGAGAAGGAAACTTTGGCCAAATTTTGAAGTTCTTGGCCATCCAGAGTCTAGAGATCCCCTCTTTCTTTTAAGTCTCTCCTGATCTATTTGTAAGCCTCCTTGATCCAGATCTATAAGGATCAAAGACATTCTTAAATTTGAAAGCACTTTGTAATAATTGAAATAAGAGAACAAGTGGGCTACACAACGCCCACACCCCATCCCCCCTTGGGGATTCGCAGTTTTCCATTTTCATGGTGTGAATTTTTCTAACACTTTGTTTTGTTTCCTTAACACAATCACACACTTCGTCTTAACAGGCTATATGTTTTTTTATAAGTAGTTTCAGTTTAAAGTTGCTTTCAATTTATCATTTTTGTAAAGAACACTAATCCACTACGATTTCCCTAAGTACTGAAAGGCAAAAAGAGATTCATAGTGTAGTAATTAGCAAACACTTTTTTCACTGATTTCTTTGCAATCTAGTTTGGAACAAATAATTTTTTTTTTCAGTCCACGTATGCTCTTTCCCTTTGCAGGCTTGCCTGACCGTTGGGAAATAAAAAAAATATTTGTAACACTCTTTAAATCTCAACATGTAACTAAGCAACACACCCTATTAAAATTAACCACCCTCAAAATAACGGAAATCCGACGTTTCGATCTGATCTCTCGTGGGAAAATTCTTTAGAGGAAGCGGGACCAATTAGATAGTGACCATGGGTTCCCATCAGACTACACCCTCTTTTAGTGTAGTGTTGGACACACCCCCGCGACTACGATCTAGCCCACATTTTCTCGTGTGGAACCACATTGGGTGAATCCATACATATTCCTTGTACCTTCAGGTATATCGGGAATCCCCTTCCCCTATTAATCAACTCATCCTTTAATAATTCCTAAAACTAACAAAGAACACATTCGCAAAATCTTTACTTTTACAGCAGCATTTACTTTGACTCCATGACACTGGTCTTTAATATCTAATATTTGCTTCATTCAGTTAAGCTATCTTTTAAAAGTCATGATTATTTTATTCATGTACGCTGTCTAAGTTAATCTCATTCTGCAATTGTCTTGAGCAGTAATTTAATTCCAAAACTACTAAACAAAAACTTTCATACAAAATAACTAAGAACTTAAAGTCTTAGTTACATTAATAGGGTCTACCCCTCTTGTCTTCGTTTGGAGTTAACCTAAACGGAGGAATCAAGATCAAGTGACAGTACTTGACTAGAGACTTGCTCTCAAAGACGCACTGAGTAGCTTGAAGATTTTTGCTGCGTTAGCCTCAGGTGCGTAAGATGCAGCAACAAAATGCAAGATAGACAAGATGGTTGGAATTTCTATATGAGTTTGATTTTGATAATAAAGTTGCAAATGCACTCCATATTCGTAGTCTAAGTATATTGGAGAGATGGACCTTCCTTTGGTTCCCTAGGATGTGTGTACTATGCCTAAGGATGAGGGAGGACTTGGCTTGATTGATGTTGACACTTGCAACATTATTCATTTAGTCAAGTGGGTGGTGAGATAGCTAGAGGGTTCCACCCCCTAGCAGGTCTTGTTTTGGCATTAGATGATTGCTGCCTGACACACAAGGAGAGTGTGAGGGACTTTTGGTTTATGTGATATTATTTCCCTGTTGCACTTGTTTCAAGTTTCGGTCTTGTTCAATTTCAGAAGCATATGGTTAGCTTGGAGAGTCGTTCCAGGTTCGCTTTGTTGGAATTGGTAGGGCAGGATTTAGCATGCTGCCCCATTTGCAGCTGGAAGATGCAAATAATCTATGTTGTGGCAATGCCTTGCTTTCGGGGATGTAGGTTGAAAAGGAAAGGCATTTTATTTTGGAGAGATTTGTGGGATGCAGCCACATGTCCCTGGAAGGCAGGGATGATTTTAAGGAACCATACTTATTTAAAAGTGTATAAATGTTGGCGAATCTTATCAATTCTTAAAACGCCAACTATAAAATGTTTGGTGATATTTTTCAAAAAATATTTTAATTTCCAAGGATTTTATATCATTTCTATAATAATTTGGCTATTTCTAGGGTGAAAAAAGTTTACCACATCAAAATTGGGTGAAACAGGGCTTCAAAAAATGCAAAATGGAGAATCTTTTTTTTGGAGAAAACCCCCCTAAAAGTAGCCCATGGGCTAAATTTTGCCCCTAAAATTATCTCTGCTGAAAGGATTGGTGCACTGTAGCTTATGAGTATGGATTGATTGCCCCTGACCGTCCCATCAATTATGGAGTTGAGAGTGCTTATCCTGGAGATTGATATATTGAAATTGAATATATAGGTGCTTGGGCCTCTTTTGAGGGATTGGGTATGGAGCTTTGGTGACCCTCTTCAATAGTATGACTCTTGATGATTGTATTCGTTTTCGCATCGTTAACATCTGTTATCCTCAGTTCTCAATCTGAGATGGGTGTCGGCTGACCCAAAGGATAGATGGGTGTGCAGACTTCACCATGTTTGGTCCATTTGGATTTCTTTTAAGCTGAGAATATTTGCTTGGCTACTGATGTATTAGGGGGTCCCATCCAAGGCCCATTTGGCTAAAAGTGTGCTCTTTGATGGACTTTTCCCTATCTGTCATTGCTTGGAGACAGAGAAGCATATTTTTTTTGAGTGTTAGTTTATCAAAAGATGTTAGAAGTATTTGCAGGATTAGTTTTCAGTTCTACTTTAGGGCAGGGTTCATTGGTACATTACCTTGTTTGAAGATTGCTGGTCTCTAGGCCATTTTGCCTTTATAGGGATCCTTTATAGGGATCTGGCAATGCTCGAGGATTTTGCCTTATTCTATCTTTTGAAGATCAGGTGTAAGTTTGTTTATGAGAATAAGGTTAGTTCACTATCTTCTTTTTGTTCATTTTGATGTGATGAGGTACACTATCAGTGTCTAGTTAAGGGTGCTTTATTGATCAAAGATGCCCAATCTCTAAATCCCATAGCTTATTCCGATTTTAATTCAGTACTAGTTGCATTACAGAAGAGATTATAATTTCCATTGTATATACCCTTTCGCTTTTTGCTTTACTGTTTGTAAATATTTTTTGTAAATAGATGTATTTTCCAAAAAAAACAAAAACAAAACAATATCAGTTCTTGTATGAAATGATTGGTTCATACAAGAACCAGTCCATCCAAAACTCCAAAATGCAAAACTAAACCAAAGAAAAGAAGGGAAAAAACATAAAAAAGGCTGCGCCCCTTCTATACCCTAATTGAATGTTATTTTATGATGCCTCCCGCCCTCCTCTATTTGCTTATGATCAGCCAAGGGAATCTTTCTCGTTTGTTTTTCTATTTAACTTTTACTACTAAAGTCTTATAGTAATTGTTGATGTTTACCATATAACATGAATATCAACATTCACTAAAATTTTTAACATTAAAAATTAAAAGGAGATCCTCATTTCAGGTGTTGTTTGGTGATGATCTCAGACTCCTAGGACCTCACATGGAAAAAAGTAGAAACTAAGGTGTTTTCCTAGTTTCAATATACAACAGTTTTTTAGCATTTCAGCACTATATGAAATAAAATAGTGCAACCTTGGTCTTCTACATCTGGGATTGTTCGATTGTAGCATGATAAATGCTTTTGTGTGATTGCTTTGTGATGATGAGGATCCCAGTCTGGGGATGATTTTGATGATATATTCTTGTAATTTGTTGTTTTGGACTTTGGAGGCCATTTAGAGCCTCAATGTTTATGTATTTTGGTATGGATATGCATCGCACTTGGTGTCATTTTTCTGTATTCATCCTTACATGCTATATTCAAGAACAAACTTCGCACACTTGTTGGTTTGGATTTACATTGATGTACATGAATACATATTTTTTTTATTAAAATTTGAATTTTTTATGTAACTTTTATATTGTTGGTTCTTTTTCCCTTTTTTTTCTAGTTCTGGTCTGGATTGAGCTTTTGAATTTTCCGGTTCCATTCTGATAGCTTTGCCGCCAACTTCTCTGATGCATTTGTCACTGTAGGTTATGTGTAACTTCTCTGATGCATTTGTCGCTGTAGGTTATGTGTTCCCTCTTCTCCTCTACACTGAAGTTACCCAACGGTGCTTCATTTGAAACCCCCTTATGTTTACTAGCCAACTGTTTAAAGTAGATTTGCTTCTGTCTAGCAATTTCTTGTTACTTTTGCCAAATGAGGTCATGCCTTTCACCTCTTTTCCTCCAAAAGACCTCGAGTGCCCATTGCGTGGAAGACCTTGATCATGTCCTCACTCAAGTCTGATCTAGAAAGGGGATGCTTAAGCAATGAAGGTGAGATCACACACGATGAGACCATTAATCCTCTCTTTCGGTTTCTGCCTCTGCTATCAGTTATTTATCTGCTGTGTTTACATTCCCTGCACATAGCTCCTGGAGATTTCTATCAATTACCACATCACTGAACTTAATAGGGGGATATCTACTAAATCCTATACCTACACTTTAAGTTAGAACTTGACTCCTGACATTTATTTTATTTTATTTAGTCTTTAGTTGTTGAGATTCTAGTTGTCCCTGTTGTTTCTATGTTATAGTCCTATTCTTTGTTGTCTAGACTCTAGACGAGCCAATGGTAAAAGTCACTAGATAGTTTTAAGTTTGCATCTGTCTTATTTATGCAAATGTTTTCTAAGAATTCTGTTCTTAGTATTCCTTTGTCTTTTTGAGCAGAAGTTGGAGACACCAACAGGAGCTTGTACAGATTGATGTCTTTGCAAATGTGGACAAAGCTTAGGCCTTTTGTGCACAAGTTTTTGGAAGAGGCAAGTGAGATGTATGAGATATATGTCTATACAATGGGGGAGCGTGCTTATGCTTTGAAAATGGCAAAACTGCTTGATCCCACAGGGAAATATTTTGGCACTAGAGTCATTTCACAGGGGGACAGTACTCACAAATATCAAAAAGACCTGGATGTGGTCCTAGGATCTGAATCAGCAGTTGTGATTCTTGATGATACAGATAATGTGAGTATGCTGAATATTCCAATTGTAAACTAGATAATCCAGGTCTTTGCAGCTATATGAAATGAGTATATGCATGGAAAGCTATCTTGTAGTATTGTTTATCTCCAATGATGCCCATGGCATGTCCTGTCTGTTTGCTTTTCATCAAAACTCAGTAATAGAGCAGTGACTTCTTTTACATATCTATTGAAGTGGGCCTTAACATGCTTTATGATATTTGCTGCATTTTCAACAAACTTCATTGGCAAACAATTAATTCATTGTAGAAGAGAGAACCTGCTATTGGTTTAAACTTCAAAGTTTTAAGATGATAAGATGGAAGAGGGAAAAGTTAAGACTTCAGGTTGTATAATAACTCAGATTTTAACAGATGATAAATAAATAGAAATGAGTAGGTTGAGGCCATAATTAGTATTAGATTAATGAGTTAAGGGTCTCAAAAAGTACCGCATTGGCAAATGAATCATGTTTATACATTATTAGCATTTTAGAGAAAAATGATCCTAGTGTTGATCTGTAGTGCTTTTGTTTTCAACCCCCGACTTCACTCCAGTTAAAAGTATTGACTGTCATACTACACAAATCACTGTCTGCCATGTTGGTTTTACAGATCTATGATTTGTACATAATTTTGTTGGATATGAACTTTGATTTTATGAGTGCAGGTATGGCCAAGGCACAGAGAAAATCTGATAGTGACCGAAAGATACCATTTCTTTAGCTCAAGTTGTCTACAGTATAACATTCAGGGCCAATCTTTGACACAGGCCATGAGAGATGAGACACAGACGGAGGGCACTCTTTCCAGCATGCTACGTGTACTTCGTTCTGTGCATCAAATGTTTTTTGATAAGGTTAGCGGTTCTGAGTATCCTGGCATCATTATTTGATCATGCAACCAAATCTTCACTTTATGGCTATCCTTTTACTATTTAGTATTTACTCAGAGACGTGTGTGCCTATCCCATGTAGGTTTTCTTTAGCTATTTCATACAATATAAATCTTACTTGCACATGTTTAGCATTTTCATTCATTCTTAGAAGATTTACTGGCTATTCTTTTCTTTCAAAAAGGTGATAAGTTTAAGTGCTCTTGCTCATCTGGCTAGCAAGTTTCATAATATGCCTCATGCCCACAAATTAGCAAAACAATTGTCTTCATACAATGTATTCTAGAATTCAAATGCCTGATGAAAGTGAGTGCTGTGACTTCTTGATCAAAGACCATAGCTATTGGCTCCATCTTTTTTGTGTTTATTTGTTCTGCAACCATTACTTGCATACAGTAACTTTTGAAATGTTTTATAAATATGTTTTCTTTTGTCCCATGCTTCCTGTGTTTGTCTGTCGATATTAATGGCAAATTTCATCTAGCTAGTTGGCCTGCTTATTTGTTATATCGTCTTATGGGATTGGCTCATAATTCACTTGTTTATTTGTTACATTGTCTTATGGGAATGCCTTATTTCATTTTTCTCTTCAAGATTGATTCATTAAAATTTAGAAGCAATAATGTAAGCAGGACGTATTTAACAATGTGTGGGGAGAGTTGGATTTATATATAATTGTGCAATGTTTAAAATCTCGCAGAGTTAATTAATGGGTAGTTGTAGAATTGCTATATTCTCTTTTACTCTGTTTCTAATGACGTCTGGTTTCTACAGCATAATGATATAAATACTTTTCAATCTGGGTTTAGCGGCAGAGATGTGAGACAGGTATGCAGATACCAGTAATTCTATATATATTGACAGCTCTTGAGATGAATTGTTACATTATCTTTTTTAACCCCTTGATGCATTGGTGGAAATAATGGGGAGGAAGTTCACATTTAGTGGAGTTGATTATTAGGTGCAATGAAGATACTTTTTAACTAAATGTCAATATTCTATGGTTGATGTTTGTTGGATTAAATGCAGGTTTTAAAAGCTGTGCGGTTGAAAGTGCTGGAAGGTTGCAAAATTGTCTTCAGCCGAATTTTCCCAACCGATTTCCCTGCCGAGAAGCATCATCTTTGGCAGATGGCTGAAGAATTAGGAGCGACATGTTCTACTTTGTTGGATGAATCTGTAACCCATGTTGTTGCTCTAGATTTAGCTACGGATAAAGCACGCTGGGCTTTGCAGTATAAACGTTATTTGGTTCACCCTCAGTGGCTTGAAGCAGCGAGTTACTTGTGGCGAAAGCAAATTGAAGAAAATTTCTCCATTACTGCTAAGAAAAATAGTTCAGCATTGAATTTTGTTGAATCCATTCCAGTGTTGCCTCAGGAAGGTGAAGAAAGAGAAGTCCATTATTCTCAAAATGAAGAAGAAAATGTTGATATTGATGTTGAAACTTGAAAGTTGATGGGAGTAGTATCTAACAGAAAATGTTTGTACTGGAAAATATGGGCTGATTGTGGCGGAAGTAATCTGTTTGGTTAATACTAACAGATGTAAGCACACACAGAGGTATTGTATTTAGACCAGAGAAGTGGCGTGAGTACAGATTCCTAAGCATTTCTAAATCTTCTCTGGTATCTAAGCTTCTTAATAGTTGAATTATCCTACACCCCTACACTTTTTCATGCTTGTCTGATAACCAGCGTGAAGGGAAAACATTTTAAGAGTTAAAGAAATGTGTATATTACAATTAAAGCAAATACGTTAAAACTTGACGTCCCAAATTCTTTTAACATCTTAAACCGTAAGTGAAGAAAAAAAAAATTGCAGTACGAGTTTAATGGTATTGATAAAATTTTGTGAAACACATTTCAGGCACCTACTCCTACTTAGCATCTATTTTAAGGCAGATGGTGGTGATCACGTCTCGCTAGACATTGGTAGTGTAAATAATATTTTCCTAGAAGAAAGTTGTGCCAGCAGAAGCCATGCCATGAGAAAAACGTGGAAAAGAAACGAGACGTTTGAAAGGTACATTTCTTGGCCTACAAAGCAGCAGCAACAGTTTTGTAAAATACATGTATAAACGGACCGACCAATATTTTGCGTATGTGGTGAATGTAAGTTCATTGTATCTGCATAATCATAGTGATCTTTCATTCCCTTATGATGCTATCAAAACCCGTCTAGTGAGATGTCTTTTTTGATATGTTGATCGTCAATACTGTAAACATGGTTGTTCAAACTTGGAAGGAGGCAATCATTGGATATTTTGGAAGGAGGCAATGATTGGATTTTTTTACAATGGACAACAAACATGTTTTAGATGGGGCTGAAATCAGTGGCATCCTATCAAAATTTTACAAGTTGCATGGGCCCAGATTACCAATTTATGCTGTACGGGCATATGAAATTATGAATATGGCCGTTTTGTACTATTTATACACCTGAGTCCTGACTCAATGGATCCTCTTTAAATCACTTGTTCCATATTTAATCTCAAATATATGGTATCTCCATGTTTTTTTTAATTTTGACACCATTTCATGTTGCTAGAGGTGGCAGTGAGAACAATGCCACCTCTTACCTACATGCTTTATATGCATCCAAATTCAGGGTTGTGGTGATCATGATTCCTTGATTCATTTTGCTCTAGGAATTTCTGATCTCTAATTTTAGTAAACGCAAACGCACTACAGTAAATGCCAACCACAGAAAGGTCTATATTAGAGGTCTCGTGTCTGGTACGTCTTTGGAAATGGTGTTGCCAGCATGTTCCTTTAGAATTAGCCATGTAAACATTGAGGAAGATGACTAACATGTCAGTCATGAATTGTTATTTCCCTTCTATGATGATTAGTTGTAAATGGTTATGATCATAGCAACCAAATTTTAGCTATTTTAAATTAGATTAGCAAAAAAGCTGAGAAAAGCCGTAAATGCTAAACAAACATAAAAGAAAGGGATCAATAAATTTGATGTCTATCACAAAAATTTATGTTCTTAAAAAAATGTTTGTGTTAATAGATAAATATATGATTGAGCTAGATTGCAAAATCTGTGTAGCAACTTTGTTTGTCTTCGTGAAGGTTTCCTTTTTCACTTTTAAGCCTTATAAAGTTTTTAATTAAATTTAATTATGTAAAGGACATCTGTTTAAAATATCCATGAGATGCGTTCAATAATACTGAATACTTAAGATCCCTAAGGGTTCCTATGAAAATCATAATTGAGATGGGGAAGATGGCCATATTCTACAAAGAACGGTCATAAGCAGCGACTAAGATAAAAAAAACAAAATAAAGGGGCGATTCGATGGAAGACATCAAGTGTAGTGTTGCGGCTACAAGGTGCTGCTAACTATGGACATCTAAGTTTCAAAATTGTTTGGAATGAACAATGAGCCATTTGGAGGAACCTTATTCAATGGACTATGTTACTACACAAACTAGTGTGAGCTTAAAGTTCAAAAAACAAGCTATGAACAACTAACATGGAGGCCACTGTCACCTTACCAACCCTCTTCTACATTTTTGGTTGGCTTTCCTCCAACACAAGGGGTTTTTCCCCTATCTTAGAATTGCCAAAGCTTAGGCATTAAGTCCAAAGTAAAATGGAAGAGTGCCTCTAACAAAATGATTGGCGGTATAGGTTTAAAGTGAAATGGAAGAGTGGATATAGCAAAATGAGTGGTAGTATAGATTTTAAGTGAATGATGGGAGGATAAGACCAGTGTCAAGTCCTTGGGCATATGGAGTCGAGGGATTATTTATTACAAAAGGAAATGACTATGGGAAGACAATTATTATAGTTCGAATGAAGGACTTCAAAACACATTTGTCTTGCTGCCCACAAATGCATAATTTTACTTGTTGGAATTCTTGATTGGGAAAAACCAAAGGTACGCATGAAAGTGTGTCTACACATTGATAATATTAATATAAACAAATTCAAATTAAGAAAAATGATACAAATTAACATTATCAAGAATATATACAAGGAAAATAAACAGGGAATGAACCACAATTAAAATATGCACAAAAATGGAACTATCTTCTAGATTAGGATTATAATGTTACCAATATTATTTCAGCCATCCAAACATGCTTGATGCAGTTAATCTCCAACCTGGTATCCAACAATAGCAACCCCAAGGAAAAATTTCACATTAGCAAAAAACTCCCAGGCTTGCATTATCTTCAAAGTATTCAACACACGCTCTGATAGGAGAGAGTGTTGATTTTTCTGAGCAGCATCGAGAGCTATTCTCTTAGGAGAATGGAGACATTTGGTCCGGGACGAGGATGTGGAACCAGTCCAACACCGGGGGACTTAACCTTGAGTTGAGTGACCATTTTGTTGAATGGAGATATCTGGTCCGGGACCAGGATATGGAACCGGTCCAACACTAGGGGACTCAACCTTGAGTTGAGTGACCATTTTGTTGAATGGATACATCTGGTCTGAGACCAAGATGTGGAACCAGTCTAGCACTGGGGGACTCAACCTAGAGCTGAGTGGCCATTCTTTGAATGGAGGCACCTGGTCAGTTACCAGGAATTTTACCCAGTCCGGGACTAGGGAGTCAATTCGACGTTGAGGGCCATTCTTCGGGAGAATGGAGGCGCTTGGTCTATTACCAAGAATTTGACCTTGTGTCAAATTATGCAGCCTATGGCTGAGGCACCTGGTCTGTTACCGGGATAACCCTATAAGCCCTAGACCGGGTTTGGGCAAGTGTGACACTCTGCCCTCGATCAATGGGCTTTGTGATCTTCTCCAAGGCTTAGTTACCCTTGGTTAAGACACCTTTGTATCCGATCTTGGTGTCACATAGAGTGTGAGATAAAAGCATTAGTAATTCTCTCTGTTTATGATGTTGTACTTTGAGTGGGGATGAAGGACCACCTTGACCACTTGTTTTGACCATAGGGCACTTGAAGAAGGCTAAAGTAAAAGTCTATAATACATAAGAACCCTTAGTACCACTAAGGAGTCAAAGTGCAAGTGCAAAATGACATTTAGTACCATTAAAGGTAAAAGTCAAAGTAATCAAAGAATAAAATAATATTATTTTGTTAATTTGAGTTTTGGTTTTGTTATCACATATATATTTTCAGCCAAGCTTCCATGATGCAGCATGTAGACTTGTCTCTTTTTGTATTCCGGGCTACTTTTACATGGGGTACCAGCATGGATCTCTACAACTTCATTCCACTTCAGAGCCTTGTCTTTCTATTTTCCTTGCTAGGACTGAGACTCAGGAGTCTATTGAGATGATTTTGGTGATGATCTAGTTCATTTCAGTAGAGCAGTCGTTCAAGAGTTGGTACACACAGCCAGGGGCTTATCAGTTGGAGACAGGTATACATGGTGAGATCATGTATATTTCGTTGGTTTAGTTGTTGCTCTAAGATGTATCTCAGATACATGTACTTGTCATGTTAGGATGATCAGGGTGACCTATGCTATATGTTTTGTATTGCTCTAACCTGTGTTATGATTGATTAAGGAATCCAATGTGAATACTGTTACCCATGCCATGCTCAAACAAAATGTAACCCTCAGTGCTAGGTTGGTTCCATTACATTTATGCCCATCCATCTAGTTCATCCACTTTTGTTTCTACCCCATGACTATGATTGATAGAGACTGGTGAGATTGAAAACCCCTTCCCCATTCTGACCACTGTGTGTGATCGACTCCATGTTGTTATGTGTCTTGGGCTATGAAGTATGTGTCTTGGCCAGTGTGGCTAGGTGCACATGGTTGTCATCTTTAAGTCCTCAAAACAAGTGCTCGACCATAACATTGTTGCTAAACACTAAAGCATTGGAACGCATAAAAGCTATATCTAAAGGATGCAAAAGTATAAAAGGTTGAAAAAGGTAGTCAGTGGCCAAGAGATTGAACACCCATTCCTTGTATAATGTAAGGCTTAGTTTGCCCTTTATAGGGGCATTAAGGAGAGGTGGACCCGTCGGGGCTATGGACTGCTTGCGGGCAGTGGGTAGCCTTAGTTATTTACTGGAGCCCAGAAGGCTTTCCAGGGAATCTGCTTTTGTAGGCTGGCTACTATCTTACAAAAATTGTGAAAGTCATTGAAATGTTAATGATCAAAGGATGAGCACTCACTCCTTGTATAGTGTTTGGCTCAATGGTTCCCATAGGGCCACATGATGAGACTAGTTTAGAAAGACTGGGTCTTTGCTAGTACTGGAGCCCAGAAGGCTTCCAAGGCACTTGCCTTTGAAGGTTGACCTATATTTGCAAAAATGTTGCAAAGAAAAACTTTCTAGAGTCCAAGGGAAGCATACCCAAGTACTTCACCCATATGTGAGGCACCTCCATCCCCTATCGTTATATGTCATGCATATGTCACCTTGGTAGAGTTTATTAATTATCGGTCGAATATATCACCGACTCAATGTCAGTCAAAGTCATTTCCCCTTGCCTTAGCCTGGTTCTTCCATACTCACCCATCTATAGCACATTGATTACACTTTGTAAGTATGGCACAAGCAAGCAAATTTCCAGAAGACTCTAAGATCTTTCAGAAGCAAAGGTATATTTTATTATCATTATTGTTGGTCACTATGATTATGAATAACTAACTCAAGTTGGGTTCTGATATACACTATTAGAGCATGGTTTACCTTGGAATGTTGCAGGATCATATTGGTACAGTATCTCACCTTGATTTTGGGTACTTTGACCTGGTCAAACCAATTGACCAAGTTAATCACGCTTCCCAAGGTAGTGTCTCAAAAATACATGGTCCAAATTTGTTCGAAAAATTCCTAGGACCAATACTATATTCTCAGTTTTGAAAGTTTGGCCTCGGTTCTCCAGAAAAATGATTATTATCACTTAATTATTGGCCAGATGATCATTTTTTATTCCAGATGGCAGTATGATTGGTCCTCCTAGAGCAGATTAGTGTTCCAGGGGGTATGAGTAGTCACTCATACCATTCTTCTATGTCTCCAGATCATCTAGAGCAGTGAGTTTGCCCCAGCTTGCACCCTGGAGTGTGTTATGATGGATTTATCAGTTTCCAGAGAGTTTACCAACAAAAAATGAACTAGAAATTCACTAAGAAAATCGATTTGGCCTCCTGGGTCAAGGAAATGGCTTGGAACTTTGACAGATGCTGTTTCTCGGCATCCCAGACAGTCCTTCAACAACTTTCAGTTAGCAGATGTTCGAATTATTTATTTATGGCTCAGCTAGTGAGGAAAAGCTCCCCATGGGGCACCCCCTCTAATTGGCTATTGATGTATTTCATGATTATATCTTATGATTTGAAGTTGTAAAGGGGCCTAGGGTGAATTAAGCCCCCAAATGACCCCCATCAGTGTATTATTGTATCACACTCTATTTTATGTTTTGAGTTTGACTTAGGATAGGCGTCCTTGAGCAAAGTGTGCGCCCTTTGGTTGACTCAGTCACTTGACCCATGTGATAAGTCATGTATTGGTGATCTCCATCGTTGATGATCTTTTAATCTCAACCGTTGGATGATAAAGTGAGTTAAGGTTTATGTCTCTCTAAAACTATTTAAGAAAGGTGACCTCCCATTGTAACTCATGAGCTTTGGCACCGAAATATCAATAAAGAGATTTTTGTCTGGGATTACTTCTCTATGTATCTTGTGGATGTTTGGATTTAATGATTGACATTGCTATTCTTCCATGTTGAGCTTTATTCGGGATAGACCTTGCATTTTTGTTTACCCATTTCATCTGCAAGAAGAGGAGGCGCGCTAGGAGAGAGAGGGTGATTTTGTGGGGCAACTCACATTCGTCTCGACTCCGGGGTGTTTGGTTCAGGGAGTATTTTCTTCTTTATGATTTTTTTATTTCCTTTTCCTTTCCGTATTTTGCAGATCTCATTTGTTTGCCTGATTGGTTGATGTTTCTCTGATTTGGCAGGTTGAAGGGGGTGCAAGGGTGACTGTTTGCGGCATTACAACACTAATATCTTGCTCGAGAAGATTCATTTTGACGAGAGATCGACATTCCTCATTATTTCTCAATCCATCTACAAGTTCTAGGTATGTCTCACATGTAAGTTTCTCTTCTTTTATTTTTTGTACATGCATTGCTCATCATTCCATAATATTTAAATCCTCGTTTCTTAGATCTATGAGTTATAGCTTGCGACGAGCTTCAAGATTAAAAACCCACTTTTGATTTAATGTGGAACACCTAGATTCAAATCTTCGGCTTAATCAGACTCTATTTACCCACTCAAAGCACTGTCATGTTTCTAGGGAAAACGCCCCCCTTGGGGAAAGTGGTCTTTTTTCGCAAAACCGCAAACTGGGTATTGTTAGTTTCATCTCCGATCGCCTAATCTAGCATCCAACAACCAATCCGAGTGTCTAGTTTCACTTAATTTCACCATTTTTTCCCTAGATCCCAATTTTCCTATATAAACCCTAGGGCAAATTTGAGGCTTTTCATATGGATGCTTCGAATCTCTTGGTTTTGGTTCCAAAGGATACAAATTTGCATTCATAGATGGCCAAGTACTCATGTGTCCCAAAGGAAAGTCAATTGAAGATGCAGTTGTCATCAGTGAAGAAGAAGGAGGCCTGTATAAACTCAAGGGACATCAAGAAACAACCCTTGTTCATGAAACCACTAACCCTAGTGAACTGTGGCATAGAAGGCTTTCCCACATCAATTACAAAGCACTACCTCGTGTGAACAAATTAGTGACGGCATTACTAGACTTGAAGAACAACCATGAAGGAATTTGCAAAGGATGTGCAAAAGGAAAGAATATGAAGAATCCATTTCCGAAGAGTGAAACAAAAACTAAAGGTACGTTGGAATTAATTCATTTAGATGTATGTGGTCCAATGTCCTCCACATCCTTGAGTGGTTTTGAATACTATATCACATTTATTGATGACTATTCAAGAAATATATGGATATACTTCTTGAAAGCAAAGAACGAAGTGTTTGAAAAATTCAAGGAATTCAAAGCCTTGATAGAAAACCTTTCAGGCAAAATGATCAAGACACTCCGACAATGGCGGAGAATATGCTTCAAAATAATTTGAAGCCTTTTGTAAAGATGCTGGAATCAAGAGGGACCTAACTACTCCCTACAGTCCTCAACAAAATGGTGTTGCAGAAAGAAAGAACATAACCATCATGGATGTAGTGAAGACAATGATATATGATCAATATCTTCCAATGCATCTATGGGCAGAATCAGCAAGAACTGTTGTCTATGTACATAATAGAATATCTCACAGTGCCCTTGGATTCAAGACTCCAGAAGAGATGTTCATGGGAAAGAAGCCTGAGATAAGTCACCTCAAGATATTCGGTTGTCCAGTATATGTTCACATACCGAAAGAGAAAAGAACCAAGTTTGACCCTTCTGGAAAGAAGGGAATATTTGTTAGATACTGTCAAGTATCCAAGGCATTCAAAATTTACATTCCTGGATTCCATCACATGGAAATCAGTAGAGATGTAACATTTGATGAAGAAGCAGCTCTCAAGAGATCCAGAAAATGTCAACATGAAGAAGTATATGAGGAAGATGTACCTCACAGAAATGTAGAGGCTACATTCCTCCCTCAAGATGAAATGCCTAAAGATCATGATATACCGGAACCACAAGAACCTCCCACGATGGAGATATCACAGAAGAGAAAGTCTACTTGGGCAAGGGAAATTATACAAGATGCAGAAAGATATGGAGCTCTTGAAGGCTCCACAAGGATAAGCAAGAATCCCAAGCCATTTTCCAACTATGTAGGCTTAATGTGTGATCTTGTAGATCAAGAACCTACAAACTACGAAGAAGTTGTACAGAAGAAAGAATGGGTAGAAGCAATGACGAAATAATACCAGTCAATAATGAAGAATGATGTATGGGATATAGTTCCCAAACCAGAAGGAAAGAGTGTAGTATCTTCCAAGTGGATCTACAAGATAAAACATGCAGCTGACGGAAGTATAGAGAAATACAAGGCAAGATTTGTGGCTAGAGATTTCTCTCAGAAAGAGGTAATTGATTATGAAGAAACATTTGCACCAGTAGCACGATATACTTCGATTAGAGCTATCATGGCACTTGCATCCATGATGAAGTGGGACTTACACTAGATGGATGTAAAGACAACCTTCCTGAATGGTGTGATTGAGGAAGATACATAGAACATCCACAAGGATTTGAAGTTGAAGACATACGGACTCACGTATGTAAGTTGAAGAAGGCCCTGTATGGGCTGAAGAAAGCTCCTAGAGCTTGGTATGGAAGGATAGACAATTTCCTGATGAGCTTGGACTTTACCAAAAGTAAATCCAATCCTAACCTTTACTTCAAGGTTATAGAAGATGAACCTGTCATACTATTATTATATGTGGATGACCTATTTCTGACAGGGAATGAGAAACATATTGTAGAATGCAAGAAAAAGCTCGTTGAAGAATTTGAGATGAAAGACTTTGGGTTAATGCATTATTTCCTAGGTCTGGAGGTGTGGTAAAGTTCAGAAGGAATCTTTCTCAATCAAGGAAAGTATGCAGTAGAAATTTTGAAAATATTTGATATGTTGGAATGTATAGCCATGGCCACACCCATGGATACCAACCTAAAGTTGTTGGGTGACGAATCATCAGAGTTAGTGGATGTAACTCAATATAGACATATTATTGGGTCGTGGATGTATCTATCAAATACCAGACCAAAAATTTGTTTTGCTGTGAACACTTTGAGTAAGTATCTAGTTCAACCTAGACGTGTTCACCTGGTAGCTGCAAAACATGTGATGAGATATCTGAAAGGATTCAGAGGCTTTGGTCTATACTATGATGGAAACCATGACTACAGATTGTATGGCTATACAGATGCAGATTGGGCTGGAAGTGTCGAAGAAATAAGAAGCAAATTAGGTGGATGTTATTGTCTGGGGTCTGCTATGATTTCATGGTTTAGCATGAAACAGTCCAGTGTTTCTCTTAGCAGGGCTGAAGCAGAATATATAGCATCTTTCTCTGCTAGTTGTGAAGCCATATGGCTTCGGAAGCTGATGTCAGGTCTATTCAACCCAGAGTTGGATACCATAGTGATTCTATGTGATAACCAGAGTTGTATAAAGATAACATAGAACCCAGTGTTCCATGATAAGTCAAAGCACATAGAAATCCGATATTTCTACATTCGAGATATGATACAGAAGGGAGCCATAAAGCTCCAGTATGTGAGTATCGATGAACAAGTTGCTGATGTGTTGATGAAGCCTCTGTCTCGAATAAAGTTTGAATAATTTCAAGACAAGCATGGTGTTGTTCGAAAAGACCTTCCCCGAAATGAGGAGTAGTGATGTTGCTGTGGGATTGTATCATCCCTGGACACCTGTCCTAAAGTGATCCGTAGACTTCTGTCTCCGAGAAAGAAGTAGGATTGTATCATCCCTGTACACTTGTCCTAAAGAGATCCGGAGACTTCGACTTTCGAGAATGTGGTAGGATTGCGTCATCCTTGGACTTAAGTCCTAAAGTGATAGGGAGTGATTATCTCGTAATAGTATCCGGTGACTTCAGTCTTTGAGAATGTGGTAGGATTGCATCATCTTTGGACTTAAGTACTAAAGTGATAGGGAGTGATTATCCCGTAATAGTATCCGTTGGCTTTGGTCCTCGAGAATGTGGTAGGATTGCATCATCCTTGGACTTAAGTCCTAAAGTAATAGTGAGTGATTATCCCGTAATAGTATCCGGTGAATTCGGTCTTCAAGAATGTGGTAGGATTGCATCATCCTTGGACTTAAGTCCTAAAGTGATAGGGAGTGATTATCCTATAATAGTATCCGATGACTTCAAACCTCGAGAATGTGGTAGGATTGTATCATCCTTGGACTTAAGTCCTAAAGTGATTCGTAGACTTTCTTCTTTGTATCGTGGATTGTAGGTTGTTGATGACTTTCTTCTTTGTATCGTGGATTGTAGGTTGTTGATGATGATGATGTTGCTGATCGAACGATCAGAGTATTGCTGCTGATGATGATGATGTTGCTGATCAAAAGGTCAAAGTATTGATGATGATGATGTTGCTGATCGAAAGGTCAAAGTATTGTTGACGACGATGTTGTTGCAGTTGAAGAAGACCAAAATACTGATGATGATGTTGTCGATTGTATGATCAAAGTGTTGTTGCTGCTGAAATTGAAGAGGAAGAAGATTTCAAGGATTTATAGATGTATCACCTTGATGATGTTGAAGATGCTCTCTCTCCTTCTCTTATTGCTGTTATTGTTGTTGTTGTAGAACACCCTTCTTGTTAAGGGGGACTGTTGAATTATTGTAACTTCAAAGTGTATTCACTTATTGTACCCCGATGTTCCTATCGGGAGAATTATTTGTATTTCATTGTACCCCGATGTTCCTACCGGGAGAATCATTAATATTGTACTAGGTCAGTAAAGAGTCATGAGGAAAACTCCTATGTTGTAAGTCGGGTCATTAGCACCCTCCAAAATATAATAATGAATAGTTTTGAGTCCTCCTAGAGAAGTCGGCCCAGGCAATTTTAGTGGGGCCGACTTCATTGAGTGAAATGTCAAGTGAACAAAAGAATATAAATAGGAGAGAGGCACTCCTCATTTGAACACATACAAACACACACTTGTGTAGCGCAGGAGAGAGAGATAGAGAGTCTTATCTGCAAGAAGGAGAAGGACACGTCTGAAGTCTTATCTTTTATCTTTTGATCATCTATATTGAGGAAGATTTTCTTGCTGGGTTTTCTCTTTAGGGTTTTCCCAGGGTAAATCTGTGTTGATCTTGTGATATTGTTTCTTTCAGTGATCTTGTCTATATGCTTTTGTTGTGAAATTGAATTGAATGCTGATAATCTAGCTAAGCATATGGAATCTTAACAAGTCAGAAGAGTCTTAAAGAAAAGGCTCCGAACATTGAATATGAACAAGGATGAAGGGGTTGGAACCTTCTTCACAAATATTGAACATGTAAGAGATCAAGTTACCGCTATTAGTATTGTTGTAAATGATGATGACCTTGTGCAAACTGTAGTCGATGGTCTCCCAAACTCTTGGGAAACATTCTTGGCATCTGTCAGTGGACGTGAGAATCAACCAAAATTTGAAAGACTTTGGGATGATTGCTTGGAAGAAGAGGGAAGGAATTTAGACAAGGAAACTAAGGAAGAGAACCTTGCACTTGCAGCAAAGACAAAGAACTTCAAGAAGTCCTCCCCTTAGCAAAAGAATGGAAAGAAGCCTCAAGGTAAGTACTCTGATGTTTCAAAAGTGGAATGGTATAACCACCACAAGTTTGGGTACTTTGTCAGGGATTGCAGGCAGACCCAGAAGAAATTCAAAATAATATTTCAAGCTTCTGCTGCAGAAGAAGAAGAAGAACACTAGGGCTAACAAAGAAGACGAACCTAGAAGAGAGTACTATTTCATCTCCTCTCTCTCTGGATCCATCACAGATAGTGCTAACTCTTGGTTAGTAGATAGTGGTGCCTCCAGGCACATGACATGTAACTGTGGAGCTCTCACCAGTTATAGAAAGAACAAGTTCACTACATAGGTGGAACTTGGAGATGACTCCACTCACAAGATTAAAGGAGTTGGCTCAAAGAGGGGGAGTGTATCGTATCATGAAGAGTTTTATTAAACATTCGAACTTGGAAAATAATTTAGCAACATAATTTGAGGGATTTCTAACACCCTCTATCTACTAAGAAATTTTGAAAATAAAAGTTCCTAACAATTTAAATATTTCAATAGCACCATCCATAACTAAGTCACATTTCACTTCTATTGCAAATGAACCCAAACTCACAATTGTATGCACATCACTAGCGTTACCATTATCAGAGATCCAACATCATTAGAAATTTTAAATAGGATCATTAGAAATTTTAAATAGGGGACAAAAACAAAAGCTTCATGCAACCAAAGTTTAAATGGAATATTTTAAGAGTTCACCACCACAAATTGAGAAAATCTTTCAAAATATACCCTAAATGTTCACCTAATATGTAAAATTTTGATTTGGTACAATTAATATCCAAATATTAGAACCTATTGCAGTAGATGATATAATTAAGACACATAGAATATGTAACATGGTTGATCTATAAATTTTCATAGATATTCCATTGGAAACAATTCGTTGTATTAAATCTTATAATAGTCTACAATCTCTTCATATCGTGCGTTTTAGTTTAGATTGCAAATTCAATATATGAGTATAATGCTGAAATAAATTGCAATTGAAAAAAAGAAGCAAGCAACACTTTGAGGACAAGACATACCTTGGAAAAACTTGATATTCAGAAAACACCAATGAGAAGTTGTGGTCTATGCTCTGCTATTTTCTTATCAATCATGAAATGAAAATACAAAGAAGGGGCACTCACTATGGAGTTTCCATGGGCATTGTGGCTAGTATGGCTACCACAAGCTCTTATACTTCCTTTGTTCTACTCCAAAATCCCACTCCCAAATGCTTTATTCAACTATGCAACAATAACAATATAAATATATTGGAACCCTTTCTTTTCTTGGTAGACCAATATTTAACATAATGTAACAACCATCTAGGTTTAGGGTTAGGGATTTTGCATGGCTCAACCCCTAATTAATGTTAGGGTTTTAGGCACTCTAGAATGTTCTTGAAATTCCACATGTGTGAGTAATGGAAGCTAACATGACATCCACTCAATACCATGGTAATCAATAGAATAGGTCAACTTGTGGGAGGCATAACTTTTGCCTAAGAACTTTGATTGAGGTGTCTTATTCATTGTAGGAATATCTTAATTGTAGAACAACATTGAGAGTCTAAGAGTTACGATCACAAATTTTTGACCCCAAAACAATTGTCTAAGGCCTCAAATGGGCTTTAGAATGTTTTGGACCTCAAATCACCAAAGTGGAACCTACCCATAAAATGGGCCCTACAAGTCAGTACCTCCAATTTTTCTTTTCCACCCACAGAGTACCAAATATATGACAAGTTATATAATGGACCATTATGGATCATACCACCCCATTTAGGGAGGATTTTGGTTCCCAATTTTTTTTATTTGAAGTGAGGATTTTTTTTCTCTACCTTATCCCTAGAGTACCATTTGGAATTTCCCTGTAAGTTCTTTCAGCCCAATTTACTGTAGTCATGCTACCCCCATCTGGTTGTCCTGGAATTCTTTTGCAAAAATGGTATCTTTTGCTAACTCTACCTGAGATTCTAGAGCTAAGTCATCTTTGGTAAGTAGGACTCGCTTATTAGTCTCTTGATCCAACATGGAAGGCTCATTAAGATCCAAATTATACACATTCACTACTGAGTAAATGCACATATACTAAGGTAGACTGAGTTTGTAGGAATTATCACCCACTTTCTCCAACACTTCAAAGCACCATACCATAGAGCCTTGATCTTCTTACGTCGACCATGTAGCCTTTCCTTGTTTAGATGCAACCAATCTTTGTATCACACCTTGAATGTTTTCTTAATTCTATGTTGATCATGCCTAGCCTAAGTTGTACTTTTCTTGTAACTTGTCCAATGACTCATGTACTTGCGAATTGATCTACTTCATTTAATCAATGAACTTTTCAGCCATCGATGCTTCTCCTGCGATGTCTTCCCTCACTTTGCCTTATTGTTCATGTACAACATCTAAGGGTGCAAACGGTAAATACCCAAAGTGAGTTTTGAAAGAGGACCAATTAGTAGAAGTGTGGACAATTATGTTATAAGAGTTTTAAATGTAAATCAAATTGTTGTTCCAATTCCTTGCATGCTTTTGATTGTAACCTATCAAAAGATGAACTAATGTATTCTACAAATGGAGACTATGGAATAATTTTATCATCTCACTAAGGAACAATTATTAACACTTAAGACTTAGGGAGACCTTAAGTTGATGGTTTCCCACTCCATGAAATGCACTAAATGATAAATAATTGCATCAATGCTAAGCAACAAGTAATACAATTATGCCAAAAGTATAAAAGAGGGGGAGTGCATTGCATCATGAAGAGGTTTAATCACTAGGAACATGCTAACTCATCATTATATTATATCACCATTAGCACACTTCAACATCTCATCCCACACTTACTAGAAACCATCATAACATCTACCTAGCCATACAAAAGTAACATCTCTAAGGAAAAACACAAATTTATCCTCTGTCCATCACCATTAGCACACTTCAACATTATCACACTTCAACATCTCATCCCACACTTACTAGCAACCATCATAACATCTACCTAGCCATACAAAAGTAACATCTCTAAGGAAAAACACAAATGTATCCTCTGTCCATCAAAAGATCTAGCAATGTGCTCATGCAAGCTTGATCCCTGTGATAAAACATCAGAAGAGTTGTGATGAAAATTACAAGTGAAAGCCTCACGCAACAAGAGGGGTAACATGTGTTATATTTTTACAGTTTATTCAATATGATTTAGGATCTTATCTGAGAGAATAACATGCACAACAATAAACACAAGAGACAAAAGGATTTTTCCTCGGGGAAACCATAAAGGAGAAAACTCCGCAACTTCCTCAGAGATAGAATGAGCACCAATAGAAAAAGTAAAACCCAAAAGTATAAATATGATCTTCGACAGATGCTCTCTCTCACTTGTGCGAGCTTTTCCTCTCTCTCTCATGTGCACTTGATGAGTGAATGTGTGTGTTAAAATAGAGAGTCACACTCTCTATTTATACTATAACCTGATTTAAATTTTTCCTCGACAGGGCCGACTTCTCTAGGAGAGTCTAATAACCCTAATAAAACTTAAATCTAGGGTTTAATTCCTCGACATACAATGGAGGGTTAACCTCAATGACTTTACATGACTTAATCACAATAATGACTCTCCCGATTGGAGGAATAAACATCTCCGTCAGGGTAAAATAAAATACAATATGAAATGTACAAGTGAATAACTTCTAAAGTTACAATTACATTAGTGACTCCCTCTTAACTAGGAAGGTATTCTCTTGACATAGACATCAATACATATAGGCGCAAGTATTCAATGCTAGATCATCGTCGTCACTGTTGTTGATGTTCTCATCATCTCAATCAAATGGTGTTATCTCTCGAATCTACTCGTCATAGGCAGTTCTACAGAGCCAACCATTTTTCATGTTGGATGTAGGCCTAGCCTCCATGTAGGTCTTCAAATCATCGACTAGGTATAGCTTGGGACTTATTTCCTTGCAAAACCTGAAGGATCTCCCAGGACTAATTATATGCCTTTGCAAAACCTGAAAGAGCATCCCAGGACTAATTATATGCCTTTGCAAAACCTGAAGGATCTCCCAAGACTGATTATATGCCTCTGCAAAACCTGAAGGAGCATTCCATGACTGATTATATGCCTCTGCAAAACCTGAAGGATCTCCCATGACTAATTATATGCCTCTGCAAAACCTAAAGGATCTTCGAGGACTGATTATATGCCTCTGTGAAACCTGAGGGAGCATCCCAGGATTTGATTATATGCCTCTGCAAAACCTGAAGGATCTCCTAGGACTGATTATATGCCACTGCAAAACCTGAAGGAGCATCCTAGGACTGATTATATGCTTATGTGTCACGTCCCCGGCCCTCCGACCGGCGAAGAGGACGCAACCAACACCAATGCATACGGGCAGACAGCCCCATGATCATGAACAGACATGAAAACAGTCCCATAACCAGGAACAAGAATAAATGCTGAAATTAAAAGCTTAAACATAATACATAACAGGATGCATAATCCATCAACATTCAGCGGAAGCAAACATATACAGTCCAGCATTTAACATGTTCATCATAATTCATGAAACAGTAGATATTGTAGAGATGAAACAGTAAGGATTACTTATCTTTTGATGAAGAATTCACCCCGCAACCAGCTATGTCGCTGCAACGTTCCACCCAACCATAGGCCAGCGTGCTCATCAATCTCTCAGCAACACTGCCACCCCCGAGTTGGGCATGATTCCTCAAGGAATAAGGGTCAATGCAGGCTTACACATAGCCAAGGTTTGCCAATCATCCAAACCCACACAGCAGGGTCCTACCAAGTCATCAAGGAGCTAGGAAAGGCTAATGCTAAACTGGTGGCCCAACACCAGTCTTCCCAAGAATAACCAACCTCTAATCCCACTCTCAACAGTCCGAAGACCACCCACTGCATACCGCAGCAAAACAATCCCTCCGCAGCTCTGTGAAGAAGGCAAAGATGACCGGTTGACAATCCCAACCAAACGGTAAAACACAGCTCAAATCCACAAGACAACTCAGAGTTGTTCTTGGCCCTAGCGTGGCCAAAACAACTCAACAGCAACCCAAACTAGGGTACTTCAGCAACCCAACCTCATAATGAGAACGATGGCAACTTCACACAGTCCCGAAACAGAGAAGAAGTCAGACTCCTAGCGTGGACAGAGGAAAACTCAGCCAACGGATGTGGCAATCAACAGCCAACCCAACATCCAAGCGCCCACAACACACAATTCCTCAATGCAAACGCTGAAGAAAGTGACGCAGACAGAAAATGGGAAAGAACGAACTCGCAGGCTGTGCGCAGAGAACAAGACATAGTCCAAAACGAAATAAACACACATGCATAGTCCGAAATGGAAGCAAAAATCAGACTCTCAACAGCATCCCCAAAAGGCATGGGAAGAGAAACAACAACCCAAATCACGGTTGCACAAACAACAAGCCCGAATTGTGGAGAAAACCATGGCTACTCACATACACAGCAGAATCATGCCCTTGAGGCCGTTCTTCCTGCTCGCTGCATGCACAAACCAAAGAAGAACCCGACTGGTGCGTGAGGAAAAAACAGAATGCCTCTCTGCGTGAGGATCCGAATTCCCCCAGACCACCATCGTGAAGGTGAAGACCAGGCGTGAGAGTAAACAGAGCTACCACCCCTGCGTGAGGATGAACAACTCCTTGTGCGTGAGCATGAACCGACCATGGAGAGAATGGCCTCATGGAGAGTGCTTCTTCTGCCCCACACGAGAGAAGAGGAGAGTCTACTGGTGGAGTGGGCACGTGGGCAAGGACTGACAGTCCTTCCACAACCACCAATACTCAGCAATAACTACCTCAACTAACAAAATCAAGACATTAAAGCGGTTGGGTGAGACAAGGAAGATGTCAAATCAAACAAGGGTAACACATGGGTTCCCCCCCATAGACCAAGGTTGACATCCCTCACCCCCTTATCCTTTGGAATCATGCCCTTTTCATTTTAACGTTGCACTGCCGTAGCTGGTTGTGGGTTTATTATTAATTGATGTGCGTGTTTACATGATGTCGAACTATAATGTGCTGAATAGCACGATATGCCATCGGCAACTATCCCCGTTGCCGAAACATACACAACCAAATCGATGGTGGGGATTTTTCCTTTAGCTCCTCACCACGATTAATTACATTATATACATCATGCAAACGGGGTCAAAACCAGGGTGTGACATTCCCCTCCCCCTTGGAATAACACTGTCCTCGGTGTTCCAATACATAGGAATACATGCACATCAAAATTTCAAAATTTTGCAGATCTGTCCCACGTTCAATTATTTACTTTGAATGTTCAGGACCAAGCCCCTTGGCTTCCACGAACTTCTCCTATTGGTTCTCAGCTCTCAACTTATCCCGAAGTCTAGGAACCTTGCGGCTGTTGCCCTCATCATGTTCCCTCATTGGGCAGTCCCGGCGTAAATGATGTCCTCCGCATTCCCAACATTTCACTGGCTGCTTCATCTTTACCTGCTCAATTTCCTTTGAGTCTTCATGCCTGGACCGTTTCCCAACGGGTCGCTTGGACGAATGTCCCATCACTGATCCACCTTCCTTTCCTTTGCCAATTGCTCCCAGAAGGCTTTTCACCTCCCTTTGCAAACCAATAGAGTCTTGCAAAATCTGGTGGTTCATTTCATTCTGCCTTTTCTGTATCTTGAGCATCTCCCCAAGATTTTCTTGGGTCTTGGCAATCATTTGAAGGAGACTTCCAGCTAAGTCCAACAACTTTTGATCTACTGCCATGATCAATGTGCATCACCGGGTTTCACTTCTCTCACCTGTGAAATGCACCATTGAAATTTTGTCAGACCAAGCATAATATAGACATTAAAATCAGTCAGTTAATTACCCAATTGGCATGACAGTCCAAGTCTCATCAAGAAGACTTTCATATTTTTTATGCCTTCCCAATAGGCACACGAGCTCATTCATGTCCATTCTTGGGCAGGGAATTAACTGTTCCAGCATTCATAATTTACTTTCAGCAAATACACACATTCCATTTTCAGTCATACATGCATTCAACAATCTTTTGTTCTCACAATGCATATATATATATATATATATATATATATATATATATATATATATAATAAAAAAGGCAAGAGAGAAAAGCAAGAGTTTTTCCCCTCTTTGTTTCGTTCCATCCTGGAACCCACACCACTGCTGTGGCTTTTCAGCTCTCAGCCTCTTTCACTTCACCGTGAATGCTGGACCAATCTCTCTTGGTCATGACACTTAGTGTCTCCGGTCTATTCCATACCTCTAAACCATGGAGTCTCTCCACATGGTTTGTCTCAACTGCTAGGAACCTCCTGGTCTCACTAGCACCTTTTTCATTGTCGCTCATTCCAAGCTCTTTAGGACAGTCACATGTCCACATGCACCCCTAGGATGCTCTCATAGTCCTCGCTCCCAGCGATACCTATATCGAAACATTGAATAGATTCACATGTTTAGTTTATTCTCATCAATTTTATCTCTAAAACAAGAGCTTAAAACATCATAACCAAATCATATACACATGTATATTCATAAGCAAAATAATCCAATACTTATATGTATTGCGCATTTCCTCGTTCGTCCACAGGATCCTGCTTCGCTTTGCAATCCTTAGGATCGCCTATGGACTTGGATGTTAGGTCAGCACGCAGGCTACTTAACAACATCCTTTTATATATATCAGGCACAGTCAAGCCAACCTACAGTTGGGTTTATCAGACTGTCCAGCCAAGCCAATATACAATTGGGTTTATCAGGCTGCTGCCAATCAAGCCAATACACTGTTGGGTTTATCAGGCTACTCAACCAAGCTAGCTAACAGTTGGGTTTATCAGACTGCGGGTAGTCAAGCCAACACTGTAACATTTCCACAATTTTCACAACATCAAAAATTACACAGTCAAGCCAACCTTCAGTTGGGTTTACGAGACCGTCAACAAATCACCTGCACTTATATCAATAATAACACATACACTTATACCAACAGTAACACACATATCATCATACACTTATATCAACAATAACCCTTACTCCGCAACCCCTCACAACAACCTTTTACCTTTTACCTTTTACCTTTAGGGTGCAACACCCACTGCATCTATTTATCCTGTCAGCACAAGCAATATAAACAAACTCATCAGCGTTATTGCTCTAAAACCGTAATCATATTTCATATAATTCACTATCAAGTATTGAGACACCAGGAGTGCGTCCACTCCCTAGGGTGTAATCAATATTGAAAACCCTTTCATGACTCGACATCGAGAAAGTGTGCACTCTTTTCCGGTGTGTGCCATGTAGGCCCTATTCGTACTCAAGCAATCAGTCATAATGGATATTAAATCAAAACATGCCTTGCATATTGAATTCAACAATCAAACATGCATATTCTTAGCAAGGGTCACAGAACACTTATCCATTTGTCGACGCAGTATGCCTTTGTTAAGGAGGAATGCGGGGGCTCCTTCTTTGAGTTAACAGTCCCTCGGTTTGCCATCCCAACTCCTTTTCACATTTCATGTTCACACATGTCTTACCGACATAATTTATACCATCTCACTCATGTTGCTTACCAATCATGCAGTGCAGATGAGACATTTCCAAAATGTCCAATGGAGTTTCACCCGAAACCCATTTCCAAGAGAAAACCTTCCCATGAAGTTTGGCTCCTGCAGGCCATCACACATGATCTTCCTGCAGTGTGTACCCCTGGCACATTCATCAAATAGCCAAACATTCAATCATTATCTGATAATACAATCCAAACTGATTGTTTCATAACCAAGCAATGGCATTAGTAATAAAATTCAATAGGAATTTACAACTCTGTCTACTACAGAAATAAATTTGCTTGGCAACGAGGTGATCCTCATTTGTGGGTCTCTCATAAGTAGCACTACTATGCCCATTATAATTTTATGCTTACTAGCATAACATGAATACCCATTTACCATGCGTGCCCTTGACACAATCTTATACAAGCCAACAGTGGTTAGTAGTCGTCAGCAATTTCTTAAATCCAAAATTCACAATTCAAATTTAACAACCCATTATGCATACCAACTATTTTCACGACCATGAGACTCTTCTCATAAGGTTTGGCTCTTTCACATGGTAGATTTCGGCATTTGTCATGGTCTTACTCTCATTGCCATGCTCTAAATAATCTACCTGAAACATGAGCTTCAATCAACCAAACACTTGGTAAGTCTGGATGCATATAACCCCTTCATTGCTACAACCATCACTGAAGCATTTTCAGAATTTACAAAATTCAAATACTTCCAACTATTAATCATATCAACATTACCAAAACTCATTTACTTCCCACAATCATTACCATACTAGCATTTGCAAGGTATAGTCACATCATTCATGCAATTAAATGAAATGTTTAGATACTCCTTACTTCACAAGAGTATCATTTGTACCACCTTGCTCTTCCATAGAGCATTTCTGGCAGCCAATTGATCATGACTATCCTCTTTATGCACTTACTATCCTGCATTCATAATAGCCCTTGAAACAGTTCCAGAATTATCATCAATTCATCATTTCATCCATTAGTTATCCATAATATCACATGCACTCATCTCAATACATTCATGCAATGCATCACAACATTTGCACCTTTACTTATGCAATCAGTCACTCACACCCTTCATATGCATACATTCAATGCATAACTACAAGATTTATAAAATCTTTTTAATGCATATCCACTCAATGCTACCTTGCAGTGATTCAGAAATACTATGCATTCAAACATACCACGCATGCCCTAACCATGACTACTTCATATAGCACGCATTGCTGTAATCAAGATCATCAGTACTTACTTTCCTTGGGCTACTAAGCTCAATCAATATATACATGCATGACACCTTTCTATATTCAAACATCCACATGGTACGAGGTCTCTTACCTTTACCACTCCATGGAATTTGTCATAATCAAACTTCTTACCTGCATGGGTCCTACTTACACCCTTGGCATGACCAATTTGGTTGGTCCTTTGCAGGAGATTGCAGAATTTGCTCACCAACTTTTGATTATGGACTGGTTGCCTTATCCCTTTCTTCATAGGGTTGCTGGTCACATTCATCAGCATCAGCAACATATTCAGCCAGGTCCATGTTGTCATTGGTTTTTCCACTAATGCCAACACCAATGCAATAACTGTCATTAGTGGTTCATTATAAATGTATAATCCTCAATATCCTATGTACGCAAAAAATATCCTCATGCATTTCAAGTATAAAACTTAAGAATGTAGTTATAATCAGCAAGATAGGGCTTAAGGAAACTTCCATTTTCAAGTCCCACATCCTCGCATGGAACTCCTCTTCCACACAACAGCTGGTTAGCCTTCATAGTCCTTGCTACCTCTAAGCATGCAACTTTCCAAATTTGTCCATTTGATAGCAGCGGCTGTCATTAGCACTTTGCTGCTCCATGCTCAGATTCTGGTGACTTTCCCCTTGTTCCTTACTGGATAAGCTTTCCAACGCCTATCCACATGCTTCATTCCGACCTCGGGTGTGAAAACCACACCACTTCTAAGAAAGAAGATTTTCACCAAATCTCGGCATTTTACACACAACTGCATTTTGGACTGGGTGCCAACTTCAGCCACCTGTAAACCCCACTGAAAAATTGCTGAAAAATCCTACTGGAAAACAGTCGAAATACGGTGGAAAATCCCACTTGAAAATCTCAAATTTTCCTCTGCAGAATCGACTCTCATTTCGACTATCAGTCTGATGTTTCGGCGGTCGAAACAACTAATTTCTTCCGCTGCTCATCGGCTGTCGAATCCACTAAGCACTACGCATCGGCGATCCAATCTTCTATTTTTTTCCAACGTGTCGGATCTGTAGTCATCTAGGCAGCCGCAACGACGGATGTTCAATCCACTTACTTCATCAGACGTCGCTCATTGGCTGTCCAATGAACTAAATTTTTCCGACGTTTTCTATACTTAGAAAAAATTTCTTCTTTCTTCTACCGTCGCATCGGCTGGTCGATCGTCTAACCTTCACCGACGTTTCGACGATCTTCAGCAGATCTCTGCCGAAACTACGGCTCCGTCTTCAACTAATTTCTCCGAAACTTTCTCTTTTCTTCTGCCGCTGCATCAACAAACTCATCTTCTATTTTTCTCCGATACTTGCCGCTGCATCGGCTCCTCAATCAGCTAACTTTTTCCGACGGCTCCCATACTTAGACGAATTTTCAACTTTTCCAAATTTTCGTCTTTCTACTATTCCAAATTTTCGTCTTTCTACTTTCTTCCGCTGACAGCATCGGAAGTCCTTTCCACTAACAGAGCCGACGTATCGGCTGCTCAAACAACTAACTTTCGTCGCTTGATCTTCTTTTTGTCGGCGAAATAGTCCCTTCCGCAGCCGCAACGGTGGAACATGATCCTTCTCTGGCTTCTGAAACGGCGGGCGCTTGATCAGCTATCTGCTTCCGATAGCCAACGTTTTCCTTACTTAGAAAAATTTCAACTTTCTTTCCTTGCGGCGTCGGCGGTCGGAGGCTTTTCTTGTCGAACGTGTAGTTGTTTAGCCATCCGCAACGACGGACGCTCGAACAACTATTTCCTTCCGATGGACGTAGAACACTTACCAATTTTCCGCGATTTTCCATCCCACTGTTCCCATCGGGCTCGCTTCCTTCTAGCTCTTCCGCCACATCGGAAGTCCGTTCCACTAGCTCTTCCGCTACATCGGAAGTCCGTTCCACTAACTCTTTCGATGGCTCAAACACTTAGAAATTTTTTTTTCAAAAATTCCTTTCCGCCTGCCCCTCGTCGGATGGCCTTCCGACTACACCTTCCGACGTATCAGAGGAGCTTCCCACTTAGTTCTCCGATGACCCGATGAGCTCGGTACTTAGAGAAATTTTTCAACAAAATTTTCTATCATAATTACTGATCTCTGCTGGGCAGAAGGAAATCCTTCCTTTGCAAGCTAGTTTCCCATGGCCCTCTGAGGCCCAATACTGCAATGATGGCTCTGTCACTGCATCTTGGTGGTCCATGCAGGCCCATGCTGCAACATGAGCTCTGATACCACGCTGTCACGTCCCCGACCCTCCGATCGACGAAGAGGACGCGACCAACACCAATGCATACGGGCAGACAACCCCATGATCATGAACATACATGAAAACAGTCCCATAACCAGGAACATAATAAATGCTGAAATTAAAAGCTTAAACATAATACATGACAGGATGCATAATCCATCAACATTCAGCGGAAGCAAACGTATACAGTCTAGCATTTAACATGTTCATCATAATTCATGAAACAATATATATTGCAGAGATGAAACAGTAAGGATTACTTATCTTTTGATGAAGAATTCACCCCGCAACCAGCTACGTCGCTGGAACGTTCCACCCAACCATAGGCCAGCGTGCTCATCAATCTCTCATCAACACTGCCACCCCCGAGCTGGGCATGATTCCTCAAGGAATAAGGGTCAATGCAGGCTTACACATAGCCAAGGTTTGCCAATCAGCCAAACCCACATAGCAGGGTCCTACCAAGTCATCAAGGAGCTAGGAAAGGCTAATGCTAAATTGGTGGCCCAACACCAATCTTCCCAAGCATAACCAGCCTCTAATCCCACTCTCAACAGTCCGAAGACCACCCACTGCATACCGCAGCAAAACAATCCCTTCGCAGCTCTGTGAAGAAGGCAAAGATGACCAGTTGACAATCCCAACGAAACGGTAAAACACAACTCAAATCCACAAGACAACTCAGAGTTGTTCTTGGCCCTAGCGTGGCCAAAACAACTCAACAACAACCCAAACTAGGGTACTTCAGCAACCCAACCTCATAATGAGAATGATGGAAACTTTACACAGTCCTGAAACAGAGAAGAAGCCAGACTCCCAGCGTGGACAGAGGAAAACTCAGCCAACGGATGTGGCAATCAATAGCCAACCCAACATCCAAGCGCCCACAGCACACAATTCCTCAATGCAAACGATGAAGAAAGTGACGCAGACAGAAAATGGGAAAGAACAAACTCGCAGCCTGTGCGCAGAGAACAAGACACAGTCCAAAACGGAAGAAGCACACATGCACAGTTCGAAATGGAAGCAAAAATTGGACTCTCAATAGCATCCCCAAAAGGCGTGGGAAGAGCAACAACAACCCAAATTGCGGTTGCACAAACAACAAGCCCAAATCGTGGAGAAAACCACGGCTACTCACATACACAGCAGAATTGTGCCCTTGAGGCCGTTCTTCCTGCTTGCTACATGCACAAACTAAAGAAGAACCCGACTGGTGCGTGAGGAAAAAACAGAATGCCTCTTTGCGTGAGGATCCGAATTCCCCCAGACCACCATCGTGAAGGTGAAGACCAGGCGTGAGAGTAAACAGAGCTACCACCCCTGCGTGAGGATGAACAAATCCCTGTGCGTGAGCATGAACCGACCATGGAGAGAATGGCCTCGTGGAGAGTGTTTCTTCTGCTCCACGCGAGAGAAGAGGAGAGTCTGCTGGTGGAGTGTGCACGTGGGCAAGGATTGACAGTCCTTCCACAGCCACCACTACTCAGCAATAACTACCTCAACTAACAAAATCAAGACATTAAAGCGGTTGGGTGAGACAAGGAAGATGGCAAATCAAACAAGGGTAACACATGGGTTCCCCCCCATAGACCAAGGTTGACATCCCTCACCCCCTTATCCTTTGGAATCATGCCCTTTTCATTTTAATGTTGCACTACCGTAGCTGATTGTGGGTTTATTATTAATTGATGTGCGTGTTTACATGATGCCGAACTATAATGTGCCAAATAGCACGATATACCATTGGCAACTATCCCCGTTGCCGAAACATACACAACCAAATCGATGGTGGGGCTTTTTCCTTTATCTCCTCACCACGATTAATTACATTATATACATCATACAAACGGGGTCAAAACCGGGGTGTGACACTATGCAAAACCTGAATCCCATACTATCGTCTTGTCATGTTCAGATCATCTCATCGTCACTCGGAGCACAACCCAGATGCACACATCTCGACCACAACCATTACATCTGCACCATGGGAGGAAACACCTACCACCATGTAAGAATGGCTCTCATGCATCTATGTCTTCTAGATCCATCACCTCCCTTTGGGAGGAACCTCGATCTGAAGTACACCAAGCTTCTCTCTGAAGTATTCAAACTTCACTCTGGCTAATGGATTGGTCAACACATTGGCTATATGCTCGCCTGTCGCAACATACTAGAGCTTCAATGCTCCTCTCTGAACCATATCCCTAATATAGTGGTACTTGATCTCAATGTGCTTCGACTTGTCATGGAACACTGGGTTCTCAGACAACTTCACACAACTCTGGTTGTTACAAAAGATACAAGTCACCTCTAACTGGAGATCAAACAAATTAGACAGTAGCTTCCTAAGCCATACAACCTCACAACTAGTTGAACAAGCTGCGGCATATTCTGCTTCAGCTGTACTTAGTACTACGTAGGATTGCTTCTTGCTAAACAAAGAGATCACACCCGATCCCATATTGAAGCAACACCCCAAAGTGCTCTTCCTATATACGACACTTCCATCCTAGTCCGAATCAACATAACCCTGTAGGTTAACCTTTTGATTTGCACCATATCTGAGCCCATAAACAATTGTACCTTTTAGGCACCTCAATATATGCTTTGCAACAACCAAGTGAACTTGTCTTGGATCCATTAGGAACTGGCTCAAGGTGTTCACAACAAAGCATATGTCTGGTCTCGTGTTCGTCAGGTACATCAATGATCCAATCATCTGGCGATATATCATCACATCAACTGACTCTGATGAAGCATCACAAAGTAGCTTCCGGTTCGATGCCATGGGTATAGCCATTGCCTTGCATTCCATCATCCCAAATCTCTTTAGGATATATACTGTATACTTCCCTTGAGCAAGGAAGACTCCATCTGCACTTCGCCACACCTCCATGCCTAGAAAATAATGCATCATGCCCAAGTCCTTCATCTCGAACTCGACAACAAGCTTCCTCTTTGTATCTGTAATCAACCCATCCTCACCTGTCACAAATAGGTCATCTACATACAGTGGGAGTATCATTGGGTTTTGTTGAATTATTGTAACTTCGAAGTGTATTCACTTATTGTACCTCGATGTTCCTATCGAGAGAATTATTTGTATTTCATTGTACCCCGATGTTCCTATCGGGAGAATCATTAATATTGTACTAGGTCAATAAAGAGTCATGAGGAAAATCCCTCCATTGTAAGTCAGGTCATTAGCAACCTCTGGAATATAATAATGAATTGTTTTGAGTCCTCCTAGAGAAGTCGTCCTAGTCAATTTTAGTGGGGCCGACTTGGTTGAGTGAAATGTCAAGTGAACGAAAGAATATAAATAGTAGAGAGGTGCTCCTCATTTGAACACACACAAACACACACTTGTGTAGCGCATGAGAGAGAGAGAGAGAGAGAGAGAGAGAGAGAGAGAGTCTTATCTGCAAGAAGGAGAAGGACAAGTTTGAAGTCTCATCTTTTATCCTTTGATCATCTATATTGAGGAAGCTTTTCTTGCTAGGTTTTTTCCTTTAGGGTTTTCCCAGGGTAAATCTGTGTTGATCTTGTGATACTGTTTCTTTCAGTGATCTTGTCTATATGCTTTTGTTGTGAAATTGAATTGAATGCTAATAATCTAGCTTAGCATATGGAATCTTAACATGGTATTGGAGCAAACTAGAATAGGACAACTTTCACAAGGTGAAAAAACCCTCTCTCTTTCTCTAACAAGAAATTAGGGTTTCAGAAAAATTTTGATTTTTGAAGATCTGATTGCATGGAAAGTTGCGCCCTACTAGAGCACATCTACTGAGCCTGAGATCGAGATTTTTGAGTGGGTATATCTCTGAAAAATTCAAACCCTAGTTTGACACTGGATCAGAAAACTGCAAAAATCCAGAGAACCAGAAAACTAGACTACAGAATCTCGTAAGTCATATTTGAAAGGTTAAGACTTGAGATCTCCAGAAACCAAGCACACTAGTCAACTCGCCTCAGTCAAGCACAACTCCTGGTAAGATTAGTTTCTCATTTTCCAGAATTTCAATTTTTGTAATCTCCTGACAAGATGGCCCCAAGCACCAAGCTTGAGGACAAACTAGAAGGCATAGAGAATGATAGAGCATGGAAATACAGAATGGGCCTCATTCTCAAGGAGAATGATCTTGAAAAATATATCAAGGATGAAGTTGCAAAAACTGAAGAGGCTGAAGCTAATGAGAAGCACAAGAAGGATCTGATTAGGGCACAAAGGATTATTGCTGACTCTATTAAGGATCACTTGATCCCTCAAGTGTCATCTAAGAAGACTCCAAAAAAATGTATGAGATATCATAGAAGAGAAAGCATGCTTGGGAAAGAGAAATTAGGGCACAAAGGATTATTGCTGACTCTATTAAGGATCACTTGATCCCTCAAGTGTCATCTAAGAAGACTCCAAAAAAATGTATGAGATATCATAGAAGAGAAAGCATGCTTGGGAAAGAGAAATTATACAAGAAGTAGAAAGATATGGAGCTCGTGAAGGCTCCACAAGGATAAGCATGAAGCCCAAGCCATTTTCCAACTATGTAGCCTTAATGTGTGATCTTGTAGATCAAGAACCTACAAACTACGAAGAAGCTGTACATAAGAAAGAATGGGTAGAAGCAATGACAAAAGAATACCAATCAATAATGAAGAATGATGTATGGGATATAGTTCCCAAACCAGATGGCAAGAGTGTAGTATCTTCCAAGTGGATATACAAGATAAAACATGCAGCTTACGGAAGTATAGAGAAATACAAGGCAAGATTTGTGGCTAGAGGTTTTTGTCAGAAAGAGGGAATTGATTATGAAGAAACATTTGCACAATTAGCACGATATACTTCAATTAGAGCTATTATGGCACTTGCATCCATGATGAAGTGGGTCTTACACCAGATGGATGTAAAGACATCCTTCCTGAATGGTGTGATTGAGGAAGAAGTATACATAGAATATCCATAAGGATTTGAAGTTGAAGACAGACGGACTCATGTATGTAAGTTGAAGAAGGCCTTGTACGGGCTGAAGCAAACTCCTAGATCTTGGTATGGAAGGATAGACAGTTTCCTGACGAGCTTGGACTTTACCAAAAGTAAAATCGATCCTAACCTTTACTTCAAGGTTATAGAAGATGAACCTGTCATACTATTACTATATGTGGATGACCTATTTCTGACAAGAAATGAGAAACATATTGTAGAATGCAAGAAGAAGCTCACTGAAGAAATTGAGATGAAAGACCTTGGGTTAATGCATTATTTCCTAGGTCTGGAGGTGTGGCAAACTTCAGAAGGAATCTTTCTCAATTAGGGAAAGTATGCAGTAGAAATTTTGAAAAGATTTGGTATGTTGGAATGGAAAGCCATGGCCACACCCATGGATACTGTTACCAGCTATTTTGTACCATAGTTGAACCTCTTGTTGAGCCGCCATTTGATGAGCATGGTCAATGTTCATGTTTAGTGCAACAGAAGTTCAGAATGTTTTGCCTAGCCAATTTTGGCTACTCATGTTTATTTTTATGTTGAAATGACCATGCCCCATGGGGTTTTTGTAATAAAGTGTGCTAGTAGGGGTTTTGAGTGGCTTGGTCCCCTAAGACGTAAAATTTCAACTAAGGTATTCTAGGGAGTTTTTTCCCTTGTCAATTATGCTTTGCCTATAACCGAGTATAATCAATGAAGTTTTCTCCTGCTTCCTCCAAAGCTGGAATGCCCAATTTTGAATTTTGAGCCTTGGGGGGTGATTAGAGTTCAACTAGTAAATACGAACCTACTAAGCACTATTAGTATGTTCCATGGTCATTTTATAAGCCCCAGGATACATTAAAACAATGTCTGAAAAAAAATATTTCGTGGACGCGTGGTGATTTTTAAATTTTAATTTTTTGACTATAGGGAATTAATTAAAATTTTCAATTAATTAAACCATTTTCACCATGGTTTAATTGAAAATTTGTAATTTGTAATAATTAAGTGGTCTAGGGGGTGTTTTTGGAAAATAAACACTTATTTTCTAATCCAAAACATTCATTTATCGCCTAGACACATTTATCCTAAGTTTCAGACTATTATTTGGCCGTATAATTAATATTTTCTCAAAAAACCCCAAAAATGAGAAATATTAATTAAAATAATAAAAAATAATAAATCGGAGAAAATCAAAATATCTCCAAAAAAGGCCAAATTGAATAAAATAAAGAGCTAATTAGCTCGGCACGGAGCATTTATGATGATTCCAATTAATATCGGTCAGTTTCATATCAACTCGGAGTGTAGCAATTGAACTATCAGCAAGAAATTTGCCCTCTTTGGTCAAATTTATTTTTGGTTGAAGTGTGGGTTATCTATTGGTTGGATGATCATTACGAGGGAGGATGAGACACCTCACCCCCGCTCATTACTCCAGCACTCAGTTACAACTCAGTTGCAGCTCAGTTCAACTCCAAATCATCATGTCGAGCTCATTCAATTACTCCGTTGTTACTCTTAGTCCAAATTTAGGGATTTGAGCCCTATTTTCTTTCCATTTTGTATATATAGAGGTGCTTTGATCTCTCTTATTCATGGAGATTTTGGCATAGAAACTCTTAAGAATTTCTATTGTAATATTTTGCTTAAGATTTAATAAAAGTTGATGACTTTGGAGGTCAATGTGGAAGCTCTTTGTTTTCCATGATTCATCTTGGGAGGTGATACCATTCTTTGCTACCTTCTCTCTTGATTCTTAAGCATTTGATTTTATGATTGTTGAAGGCTAACAATCTAGCACTTTATTGTATAATACATGCTTTTCTCTTGAAGTTGTGTTGCTTTCAGGTATTGTCCAAAGATACAAGAGCTCTTTTATGGTTTTAACATTCATTTTGCAGGTTTTACAAGGAGTCATCTTTTTTCAAAGAAGTCGAGAAGCATAACAATTCTTTGTCTCATCCATCAAGCAAAAGCGATTCTTTCTGGTTACTATTCTTAAGTTGGTATCCAAAATCTTTCTCTTCTTTCTTCATATTTCTATGTAATATGTTAGTTTTGACTTGAGAAAGTAAGCTTGGGATTTGATCCCAAGTGCCACATAATTTTGTGGCTACTTCTCTTTCCCCATTAGCATCCTTGCGTACATCCAGCTAGACTGGATGGTTTTCGGGACTAGTGCTTCTAGTGGTCTCCTTGTTCGAAGGTTGATCCCACCTTTTGGTTGATTGTCTTGTTGATTGTTTGTCCTCTTCTTCTTGGTTGGATTTGGCCTCCTTCCACCTCGTTGTTTGATTGTCCTCTTTGTGATTTCTTCCCCCTCTTCAAGACCTTGTTCTCATCAACTTCTTGTTCTCGTCCTCCCTCTCCTTTGCTGCCCTCTTTCTTCAATTTTTTTGTAGCCACTTTTCTTCTAGTTTGCTGCCCCGTTTCTCACTTTTTTGCAGCCAACTATCTGTTGTTCGCTCCCCCTTTTTTTCCTCTTTTCTTCATTTATTTTAGCCCTCTTTTGCCCCTTTTTGCTCCTTTCTACCCTCGCCCTTTTTCCCACTTTGCGTATATTGAAGAAGAGGTCAACCAAAAGCAAGTCTAAAGACTTGGAAATATTGAAGAAAAAGTTCTCAACAAGAAGACAAATCACTCTCCTTTTTGTAAAAGCTCTTAAGAGCTTCATTATTAGTCTTCTAGCTTTTATCTTAAAACTTCTTTTCAAGGGTTAAATTTCCAAGGCAAACTGTAACACTTAATAAAAATTCTCCTTTTGAGTGGGGTTTTTAAGCCCCCACTCCCAACTTCCCCCATTTGGCGAGGTTTGTGGTGTTCATGTTTTTTGTGTTCTTAGATTATATTTGCTTTACTTAGAGTAATTTCATTTTCTTGCTTAGAACACTAAATTGCTAGATTAGCTTGTTTTATTTCATTGTTAAGTTGTTTACTTTATCTTTTAAAATTTTTCATCTTTTAAAAATATTTCAACTGTTTAAAATTAGAAATCTCTTGAATCTCACTTTGTGGATCAAGAGTGCTCTCTATCGGAGATTTGTTTTAATTTTGGTTTTTTATTTACACCCATGCTCTCCCGATTAAGGCCTTAAAACCTGGAAGAGATTCTTGGGTAGATTAGTTGTTTTTCATTTCAAGTATTTTAATTCCGTGCATGGTAAGTCTCTTGAACTTTGTCATAAGACGATGTCGAGAGTGTTCTCTATCGGAGAGTTTTATTTGTGCTCATTAATAAAATCATTCCAACTCACATTTCCCCACTTAAAATTTACTTCGTTGCTATCCTTCACCTAGTATGCTCTGTCGACCCTGAAAAGTTGGACTTGTACTCAGAACGGTGATCAGATTTGTTAATCTTGCAAGTGATAATATAATAAAATCTTCACCCCGACAACCAACGCACCGACGTTGTCAAAAGAATTCGAGTTGTTCCACAATAGGATTTGAACCCGAAATCCGACGTCATCCGACATTTCGCACGAATGTGTCGGACATCAATCAATCAATAGAATGCCGACAACGAAATATTTATAGCGTCGTCGATTATCCGACACATGGGCGTCGGATTTCTGACTCGTGTGGTGGCGATTATCCGACACTTTCCGGTCGGATCTTCGACGTCTGTGAACCCGAAAAATGTTGGTTATCCGACCCCTAAGCGTCGGATCTCCGACGGGAAGTATAGATTTTTTTACAAAAAAAATTTAAGGTTTACATGATTTTAAATTTTATAGTCCCATACTTTCAATGGTAACTATGTTCAAGGCGCCGAATATCCGACGCATTTCTATTGTAAATATAAATTGTTTTAAACATTTCTACATGTTTGTTGTAGAAGCGACAGACGATTGCGAAAATTATTTGTTCCTCGACGGACGTTTTCAGGAATTGTTTTATTCTTCAACGGGTGGTTGTGGGAATTTTTTTTTTCATCGATTGAAAGTTTGCCGGGAATTTTTTGTTCTTCGACTTCTCTAAACTGTTTGACAAAACCTTGATGTGTGGAACTTGATTTTTTAAGACAACCGGTTATATTCATTAACAAAGTTTGTGACAAAATGTCAAATAGATTAAATATTCCGGATCCAAACGAAGACAACCGACAATTGCTTGCTAGACTATGGGATGCAGCGAAATGAAGGGGTGATGGCAAATGTTATTGTCCATGTACTCAATGCAGGGGATTTAAGAGGAGAAGAATATTGATCTCAACAGCCACAAAACATTGTAGGGAACATGGACACGCTGAGGGGGGGAACGAATATTGTCCATTTGTAGGTTTAGCATTATAAACATTATTATATTCATTTTTTTTTTGTAATTGTATGTATTTTTTTTTCTCATATATTAATGTAAATCCATTGATGTTTCCATGTATTTATATTAAAGGAAAGACACCCTATAGCATGTCGTCCAGAGGAAGTGCTTTCAGAACAAGTTCAGGATCAAGATCATGGAGCGTGTATGTTTAATGGAGAACAAGTGAATGATCGTATTGAACAAGATGATCATGCCGATGATGTAATTGAAGATGATGGTACAAATACATTGATCCATGATTCATTTAACATTAGAATGGATGACGATGATGTTGATAATGAAAATGATGATGACTTTGATGATGTTCACGATATACCTCTTCTCGATAAGGCATATGAACCCCTTTATGAAGGCTCCAAAACAAATATTCTCTCTACTATATTGTTGATAATGAACTTGAAGGTTATGAATGGTCTTTCAAACACTGCAATCACACGTATGCTAAGGTATCTAATAATTGTATGATCATGATAAAGTTTATTTGTATTCCTCTAATAATTGTATTGTTAACTCATTATTGATCATTGTATGGATGAAGCGTGTTTCGTTAATATTATTTATTTATTACATTAACAAATTTTTTTTGGGTAGCTTGATAGCTGAATTTTTGTTACCACCATCAAATATTTTACCTCGCACATATCGAGATTTATCTTCCATCATGAAAGAGATTGGAATGCATTATGAAGCAATTCATGCATGCCCCGATGACCATGTTATATATTATAATCATCATGAATTTGCAACAGAATGTCCGGAATGTCATGTAAGTAGATATCGTACAGATAAAGTAACAAAAAAGGTGCCTCAAAAGGTTCTTCGTTATATTCCCATCATTCCACGTTTGCAACGACTGTTCAGGTGCAAAAACATAGCGCAATTTATGCATTACCATGCCAGGAACAGAAGTCAAGATGATGTTATCCGAATGCCTGGAGATGGTACTACTTTTAGAGATGTTGAGGAAAAGTGGCCTCACTTTAAAGAAGAACCACGTAATCTTAGGATTTCTTTGGAAGTAGATTGTGTTAATCCATTTGCACAGATGAAATCCATTTACACGGTGTGGCCTATTTTTGTTATTAACAATAACATTCCTCCATAGTTGTCAATAAAGAGGGAGCACATAATGTTGTCGATGATTATTCCAGGTTTTATTGACAAAAACTGTTTTATTTATAATGTAGTTGTGGTATCTCATTTCTCGTAATATGTATCTTAATTTCATATATATATATATATATATCTATTATTTTACTCTTCTGCATGGTTTATATATCTTAATGGTTCTCATAATGATATATTTTATATGTTCTTCAAATTATGAATCAGGTAAGTTCCAAGTCAAAGATATGAATGTATACATCGAACCTCTTCTAGATGAGCTACTGAAGTTATGGAATGGCATAACTATGTATGATGTATCTAAACCAATACGACAAAGGAAATTTCAATTCCATGCAATGGTTGTATGGACAATACACGATGCCCCTGTGTTAACTTCATTTTGTGGTTTGTAATTTTAAGTTCCACTTTAATTGCATTTAATGATATGGGATAGTTAGAATATTTTATAAATGAATATATTTGACATAGATATTCCATATGTAAATATTGTAGGTCTTCAAAAAAAGGGTGACTTTGCATGTCCAGTTTGTTGTCCTAAGATAAAATCTCGTCGTTCAAAAAGCTTAGGAAATGAGGTGTTTGATGAGTATAGGCATTTCCTCTCTAAGAATCATATGTATAGAACAAATGAAAGAAATATTTTCAACAGGAAGCAGGAGACTGCATTAAAACCATAGAGAATGACACCTCACCTTTGGAAGATGCAATACAATAGAAATCGTCATCATGGTACGTATCGATCATCGTATATGAATTTTTATGTATTTTAATTTTTATTGTGAGTTGTTTGTTGTAGTGGCCATATTTGATTTATGATGTAATTTATTAATTATAAACTAATATTCATGATGTCCATCGTGATCATGAAGGCATTAATGGTCTTCCACGAAGGATGAAAAGTTATCCTATTCAATTCAGTAGGTTTCCCTACTATGAGCACCTACAAATTGCTCATTTGTTTGATACAATGCATATTGGAAAGAATGTTACTAAAACCTTATGGCGACTACTAGAGCTAAGGAGGGAGAAAGATAAAGTTGTGAAAGTGTGCAAAGGCATTCAAGAAAGCAACCATGTAATGAAAGACGTCATCCAATTTCATACCAACGGAGAACAAGTTAATATAAACTCAATTCCATGGATGTTTACGGAGCAACAAAGCAATGTTGTCAAAGAAGTAATGCGGAAAATTAAATTTCCCATCGGTTTTTGTGCAAACTTGAAGAATATCATAACTAAAAAAGGTGATTTTGCGGGGGTCAAAACACATGATTGGTATGTCTTCATCAAGGTAATTATTATTGTTATGTCCATATAATTTTTTCTTGTTTGTATACTCTTTTTTTAATAAATGGCATGGTTTGTATATTGATACAGTATGTTCTACCTCTCTCTCTCCCGGACAACTTCAACAACAATGTCAAACAATTTATATATAATCTTGGTAAATACATGAGATAACTAGCGATTACTTGCATGTGCTTAGTGTTTCTTTAATTCTCCGTATAATAATTTATATATTTTTTTTTGTGCACTATTTCAGCATATATTGTAATTTAATGTTTATTTTTGTTAAATATCGTTATTGGTTTGCATCACTTGTAGATGGTTCACATCTAAAGAAATCCATAAATAAGATATAAAGTATTGGAGGAGAGAAATTCCTCGTCTCATGTGTGAAATGCAAAAACATCTACCATCGGCATTTTTCAATGCACAGGAACACTACCTCATACACCAAGTTGAGGAGATTGAGTTGTGTGGACCTGTGCACTCAAGGTCCATGTGGATGGTTGAGAGGCACTTGAAATTTATGAAGGGTTTGGTGAGACAACTAGCACATCTGAAGGGTTCTATGATGGAAGGATATACGGTATACCAAAACATGTTGTATGTTAGTGCATATCTTCCTATTTTAGCGTAAAAGCTCAATTTATGTCGCATTTGTGATCCAGACTCCAATAACAAATTTGAAGGGGAGCAACTAAAGGGGAAAGGTATATTGAGGAAGATGAAAGGTAATTATTAGCTAGTGGATTTTTATTATATCCTTCATATTCTAATTGTATTTTCTAGTCATCATTGCTTCAATTAAGAGCATATACGTCTTTGTTCAGGAGATTTACACTTTTTTTGATTTTAATGGTTATTGTCATTAAACAGTTGGTCGAGAATGTGATGCAATTCATTTATACATCGCAAACAATCTTGACTAGATGAAGGTATGGATTGAAAGATGCGCACAATCGGGTCATGGAATATCATGGGAAGGTGTGGCTTCATTGGTAAAAGTAGCACAACACAATGGAGATAAAAATCTAACAGAAAGGGAAATCGATTTGGCATATGGCGTAAAAGATAAAATGGCAAGTATATAATTAATCAAATATCCCTCTAAATCTTTTATTTTGCAAATTACTTTTTGACGCAAATGTTCTTTTTTTCCATGTATTGTTGCATAAGGACTAATTGGTTGTGTAATTTTTTCATGTATTGCTTATTGTAGGTAAAACACCATAAGGCTATGGTCTACAATGGAGGTAGATATCAAATCAAAAAACTGGATGAAACAAAGAAAACATCGAATTCTGGGATTTCGACTGTCTTTGAGGTTACCAATGTTTCATCTAGAACTGATAGACATCCAGAAGTCTCAGAAAATCGATACTATGGGTATTTGGAAGATATTATACAGTGTGACTTTAAATCCTTTAAGGTAGTTCTATTCGTTGTCAAATGGTACAGGTTACGATTGAATCAACGTGATCCTGATAGAACTATTATTGAACATGATAATGGATTTACCATGGTAAACACAAGGTTGTTTGAGCTAGGAACATAGCCCTATGTTCTTCCAATCCAATGTGAACAAGTATTTTACTCAGAGGATCCAGGTAAAGCGGGCTGGTCGTTTATTGTGAGACATGATTTAAGGGGAAGGCCGGTAAAGTATAACCTAGATGATGGTAATGAAGAGGGTTCTCTAGAAGAATAATATGATGCCGAAAAGCATGATCAACTTGAGTTAGCAGACAATGCCGATGAAGATTATTCCGATGATGACATGATGAGCACAACTAATGATGACGGCGATGATGATATGGCCAATCCTTACAATGTTGACTATGTATCTAATGATACAGATGATGACATGGATGAAGAAGATGCTGACATGTATGAATAAGAAGATGAAATATATTGAAATTGTCATCATCATCATCATCATCATCATATTTTTCATCGTCGACATCATGGTCATCATCATCGTGGTCTTCATCATCATCGTCGTCATCATCACACATCATCATCTTCATCATCGTTGTCGTCATCATCACACATCATCATCATCATTGTCTAATCATAATCATCATCATCAACATCATCATCATCACCATCATCATCACCATGCTCGCATGCTCACATGCTCAACTTTTCAATCATCCTTCAAAGCTATATTTTCATTTATCCAAGATACTCATCATCAACATCATCATCATCGTCATCCTCATGATGATGATAATCATCATCATCATCATCAAGATCATCATCATCTTCATAATCATGATCATCATCATAATCATCGTCTTCATCATCGTCATCATCATCACCGTCGTCACAATCAACATTGTCATCATCATCATCATCATCATCATCATCATCGTCGTCGTCGTCATCATCATCATCATCATCATATTCATCATCGTCATCATCATCATCGTCATCACGATCAACATCATCATCATCTTCATCATCATCGTCATCATCATCATCGTGATCCTCATGATGATGATAATCATCATCATCATCATCAACATAATCATCATCATCATCATAATCATGATCATCGTCATAATCATAATCATCGTCTTCATCAGCATCATAATCATCATCATCATCATCATCATTGTCATCGTCGACATCATCATTATCATCGTCTTCATCAACATCATAATCATCACCATCATCATCAACATCATCATCATCAACTTCATCATCATCGTCATCATTATCATCCTCATCCTCATGATGATGATAATCATCATCATCATCATTGTCACCGTCGACATCAACATCATAATCTTCATCATCATCGTCATCATCATCATCGTCGTCGTCATCATCATCATCATCATCATCATCGTCGTCATCATTTTCATTGTCATCCTCATGATCATGATAATCATCATCATCATCATCAAGATCATCATCATCATCGTCATCACAATCATCATCATCATCATCATCATCATCAC
>LPNX010231528.1:469247-571907 GCA_001517045.1 Pseudotsuga menziesii | reverse complement strand
ACATCATCAACATCATCATCATCATCAACAACATCGTCATCATTGTCATCATCGACATGAACATCATAATCATAATCATCATCATCATCATCATCATCATCATCACCATGCTCACATGCTCACATGCTCAACTTTTCAATCATCCTTCAAAGATATATTTTCATTTATCCAAGATAGGGATGTGTCGTTATGTAGATGGTTCTTCCCTCATTAATGTGAAGGTTCTTTATTCAAGTTAGGATATAATAAAAATATTCTAATGCTATTATGGCAATTTATATAATATAAAATAACATATAATAAAAATAAAATACATATAATATAAAATAATATATAATAAAAATAAAAAACATATAATATATAATAATATGTAATAACAAATGACAAGTGTATTAGGACATTGCCGCGACTCGTTTTGGACAGTTCAGTTCAATTTGGAGGTTTTTGTGAATTTGGGAGTAGGTCCGCTGGAGCACAGGGTTCAGAATTGGAGCTCACAGTTGATAATTGGAGGTCAAGGTTGAGAATTGGAGCTCACCGTTGATAATTGGAGGTCAAGGTTGAGAATTGGAGCTCACCGTTGATAATTGGAGCTCACGCTTGAGAATTGGAGCTGACGGTACAAATTTGGAGCACACGGTTCATGTTTTGGAGTTCCAATTTTGGGTTTGGAGCTCATGGCTCAACGGGTAAGCATCATGACCTCCTTTTTTTGGGCATGCTGTGACAATGGTTTTTGGGCATCCTATGACAAGGGTTTTTTGTGTGCACTATGATGTTTGCTCCTTTGTGGGACAATCTTGAATGCAGACAGACCCTTCCTCATTTAGTGGGTTATTCAGGGATTCAATTTACAAACCTTCTTACCTTACAAATGAGAAAATTGTTGTTCGGGTCATGAACTTAGAATAGGGCTTCGCGCCTCACCCCCTCTTGTATCTGTGAGTCACTATTATAGTGATCATTCATTTTGTAGCGCATCTATAGATGTAATTACACAATTTCTCTAGTTTTGCACAGACATGATTGATCAAAGAAGTACTTCGAAGAGACTGATTATCCGGACCTATCGAACGGTTAAAATAGAACTAGGAAATTGGGGCCCCTGACTACAACTAGTAAAACCCCTCTTAAGGTAAGGAAGGTCAGACTATCTTATGGGAATAATAAGGGAATAAAGACTTCCACAATGAGGAGGTCTTACTTCACAAGGAGGCATTAATTCACTAGACCAGTTCATCCTCATATTCAACCGATAAGGTCAGATACTACAGGGAATAGAAGCCCTTAATCTTTTAGAAGGAAAGAGAAATAAGGGGTAGGGGTTGACTTTCATGTTTCCAGCTCAGGCAAGTCATAAGGCAGGAAAGGAAAGTAATAAATAAAGTAATAAGGGGGTGCCAATCACACGCCCCACCACAGGGTACCCGTTTTGGCGGTGCCAATAAAGAGCAAGTATTAAGGCAGAGAGCGGTACCATATCTAGGGAATGACCTTGGATCAATAAAAAATATACCATAGGGAACAGATCCTCTCAAGGCCAGTACCTTGAAAAACACACTAGTTCGGGGACAAAAGTTTGGGAACAAAGAAGTTGAAATAAGTAGCGACTTTTAAAAAACCAAGGCAAAGCAAACAATTTCTTGGTTGGGGTAGTTATACACCTTAACAAGTTGGAGAATACAATAGAGACAACCATTACGGGAAGGGTCTAAGGTCGAAAATTCAATGCCAAAACCCTCAAGGATTGGGGTTAGGAAAATTGGGGTGACAAACTAGGATGCGTGCCCAAAGTCCTGTTAATATCACCGTCAAACAAAAACTGTCCATGAGGACAGAGTTCAAGAAATCTGTCCACATGAACTATATCTCACAAAAGATATGATTTAGGAATAAGTCCTTAGTTTTCAATTGTGAACTAATTATTTTACAACTATGAATTAATTATTTGAGATCATATTAGACTCCTTAAGGATATAGAGCCATTGGACTGGCTTATAATGAGTAATGGGTTTTAAATTTAAGTTATGAAAAACAATAATGAATCCAATAGCAATTTATTATAAAAGTAAAAGTATAGTATTTGGTTAGGATATTTTTATTACTGTATTCATAGTAATAAATTGTTTGTATTAAATCCATCAAAAGAAAGATGTGGATGGTGTCTTTAATAGTTGGGAAGATTATTTACATTTAATTGTAATTTGTTTATAAGACTTATCATTATTCCATTGAGATGTTTCCTTTCAAGGTTGTGTATGTTAGGAATAGTTGAAAAATAACATACATTAACTATTCCCCTAACTTTTAGAACTCAACCCTAAATTAAACCCCTTAGTTACTTCGAAAGAAAAATATTTACAAACACGATTTTCATATTGATTTGGTAAAAATCTATCCATATAAAAGTCAATCTTTGACCTATTAGCTGAGCTAGAGATAAATTGGAAACTTTTGCAATGCCCCCTATTCAATTTTGGCCTTTAGTGCTGCAAAACTGCGTTTCCAGAATTTTTGTAGCATTTTCCCCTGTTTGACACTGCAGACGCTACAAAAGTTTCACCTTCAGAACTTTTGTAGAATTTTCATTGTTTTTACACTGTTGGCACTGCAGCAGTTATGAAAACTGCATTTTTTGTGCAAAAACTTGTCGAGACGCTTTCAAACCTTTTCCAAGGATATAATACTAAAATTTAAGCATGTTATGGTCTAATTTCATCAAATTTATCTCTTGCCTCAGGAAGAAGTTTTAGATTGCCTGCATTGACCTCATCTTTCAACATTTGCAACTCTTTCTTCATATTTTTGTTTTCTGCTTTAAGGGATCTGTTATGCTTATATAAATTTTGAACTTGTTTATGTAATGGGAATCTTCTCCTTAGCATCCCTCTAACATCCATCAAAGCTTTTTCATATAGGTCTAGACTTCCATCTACTTCAAACCTATGTTTTATGTCTTCTTCTTGCAACTGAACAATCATCAACTAGGCTTCTTTTAATGGTATATTTACCTTCTTCACCTCTGGATCATCACTCTATGTCTGTTAATATGGTTGTACTTTGGAGAGTTTTTTCTTCTTTGTTTGGATAGATTGCTCAAGTGGAGTCTATGATGTATCTTCTTCCACATATTTTTTCCATTTCGTTGCTAATCTAGTCCCAGGTCTCTTAACCTCCACCATTTCTTCAAAAAAGTCCAACTTTCATTAGAGGAAATTTCAACTCAAAATGGGCCTTTTAACTTTTATTCAAATTCCATGTCATCATGTGTTAGCCAATGAAATTGCTTTAAATTTGAAATATCGTATAGGTCTTAAACACCTTTTTAATATAAATTTGGGGATAGGTATCATAAAAAAAACTACTTTTTTTGTTTGTATTTTTGACATATCTTCCTGTGTTTTTACTCAAACTTCGATTGGGAGAGCTCGTTGTATGAAGAATTAAATTCCGCATCCAACGAGTACCCACTTGGCATACTTTTTATGGACCCTGCTACCCCAAAAACAAGAAATACTTGAAAAAACGGAATGATGATGTCATCATTCCATTTTTTCAGGTATTTCTTGTTTTTGGGGTAGCGGGGTCTGTCAAAAGTATGCCGAGTGGGTACTCGTTGGATGCGGAATTTAATTCTACATCCAACGAGCTCTCCCAATCGAAGTTTGAGTAAAAACACAGGGAGATATGTCAAAAATACAAACAAAAAAGTAGTTTTTTTCTTTTCTTCCTCTAAAATTAATAAATATTATTTTATTATTTTAACTATTATTTTATTAGTTCATTTTAGGAGGCCCATTTTGAGTTGAAATTTCCTCTAATGATTCCTTTCATTTTATTTTTACTCTTTTAAAATTCAGGTCTCTCCTCTATATCTATAACAACCCTAGGTTTTTTCTCCATATGAATCTTACCCTTTCTCTACTCCTCACTCGTGTATTTTTCTCCATCATATTCTTTTCTTGAGTAGTTGTTTTTTCTTTTGAGCTTGGAGTACATCTCCTTGCTGAAGGAATACCTAGCACCTCAGGATCATAACCAACAAGGAAAAGAAACATGTTATAATCCCTGCTCATTTTCCTAATCTCTTCAAGCACGAGCAATTTGATTAATCCAAAATGAAATAAACTAGTGTTCTACCTTATTAGGTTTCAGCTACATCTATGTGCCATCTTTCCTAGACTTCTGTACAAATCAAGAGGGATGTCTAAAAATGTTTTTCCAATGAAATGTAACAACAATTTGAAGTGAAATTGATACACTGTGTCAAATATTCCTTCACATGTAAAATAATTCCTTATGGAAAATAAAAGTTTCTCATATTTCTCTGATAGCCAAGCTTTGGGTATCCCATGAGTTAAATTTGATCCCTTGTGTTCTTTAGAAAATCATCATAATTTATCAACTGAAACTTCATCACTTTGAACCATTGCTCTTGTAACGCCTCCTTGAGTTACATCAAACTAAGCTAACACAGACCATTTTTTTATGTAAATTAATTACATTATGCACACAGTAGCGGAAGTATGACCCTCTAATGAGATCCATAATTTACTTAGACAAATACTAATTGCATAATACATATCTATTAAAAAAAACTTTACATGAATAATAACTTTAACTCTAATTATGAAATGTGTTAGTCAAGAAACTACTAGTGCTCGTAGCAATAACAATTACAGACACATAACAACAATAAAATAAACAATTTCAAGACTCTTGGTGAGTAACAACAACAGTTTCAACAAGTAACAACAACAATATCAACAAGTAACAACACTAGTTTTAGCAAGTAATAACAACATTTTCAGCAAGTAGCAACAACAACATAAATTAGTTTAAAACTGGTAGTGAGTAACATTAGCAGCAATGATTAGTTTGAAACTAATGCTTAATATAAGACTCAACTTAAAAACAAGTTTATTAATTTGATTAACGTACTTTAAACTTAATAAACCAAACTAATTTCAACCAATTACAAATTATGGCTTAAACTTGGAAAATAACAACATGAAAATTCCTCATTAATAGCATGGCTTAGTGAACAACACTTCCAACCATTCCTATGAATTTCTTACTCTTCACAAACTTAAATTTTGGTAAATCTTCTCTCATAAATGAATTTCATTCATTAAAAATGAAAAAAAAAACTATCCATGAGGACAGAGTTCAAGAACTCTGTCCACATGAACTATATCTCACAAAAGATAACAAGTGTTTAGCCAAGCAATGGTGATGACTCGTGGTATTATGCCTCACTAGTTTGCGATGTTGCAACCCCATGAAACATAATACCATGAGTCGTCCCCATTATTAGCCAACGCTTATTAGCTATTTTAGAGTTAGTGAATTGAAAGTGGCTAAGGCAACACAAAAAAGAAAGGTAATAAGTTTGACTAAGTAAACTATTTTGATAATTGTACTTACATCTTCCGCTATTTTGATAATTTTACCTAATAAACTATTTTGATAAAGGTGACAATTCTTGGTATTTTGTTTCACAAGTTTGCCATGTTGCAACCTAATGAAACATAATACCAAGAGTCATCACCATTATTAGCCAACACTTATTAGCTATTTTAGAGTTAGTGAATTGAAAGTGGCTAAGTCAATGCAAAAAACAAAGGTAATAAGTTTGACTAAATAAACTATTTCGATAATTGTACCTACATCTTCTTTTATGGGGGTTTAGCCAATCAAATTGGAGGTATAGGTGTTCATCTTTTGATCACCTAGGACCACTATTTTTTATTCAAATTGGGTGTTGGTCTGAGTACAAACACCAGATTTGAACTACTTGCTTTATGGGCTCTCCTTTATTGTGCTAAATCCATGGTCCTTCCCACTCTGCACATTCATGGTGACTCCACAACCATCATTAATTGGTTCAATAGAAGATCATCACTAACTTTACTTGCACTTGATGGCTGGTGTCAACGTATTCGTGATATGGAACCTTATTTCATCCAGCTAAAAGCAGTTCACATATTCAGAGAACACAATACTAAGACTGATAGTTTATTCAAAGAAGCATTAACCTTGGCCTCAGGCCTTAGCACTTGAGTCTTTTATGTGCTTTTGCTATTGACATCCTTTGGATGATTGAGGTGGATGATCCCCTCATATTACTGATCTCTTTTATTTATTACTTCTTTGGATTAGCTACTTCAGTATTAGACTTGAATTCTCAGTCTGATGAAGGTTAGTGATGTGGATGTAGTCAAGATTCCTAGATTAGAGGTGTTACCTTTGAATGTTTGTCCAGTATTCCTGTGAAGCTGATCAATTGTATTCCTTAGGGTTGCCTTAGGGTTGAAAATTAGCATGGGAAAACAAGTTAGCGTTGCCTTAGGGTTGAAAATTAATATGGGAAAACAAGCATCATTAAGACAAGATAAAATGAATAAATGAGAAAATATTACAGACTGATATAAATGTATTTAACGTGCCAAGTAGCTATATCTGGAAATGTCCGCTCTTCACCACCACTGGGAAATATGCCTTTGAAGTGCTGGCTTATGCACTTCAAAGTAGCACAGAGGTTAAAACATCCACTCTACATGAATTAACAAAATCCTATAACAATAGTTGTTATTATGACTCTTAAAGGGTCCTAGATGAGATCTGTGCACTTTTAGGCAGTTCAACTTTCAAGCAAAAGAAGCCATCAACAACAAGTATGTGCACCCTAGAAAACATGGAAAAGATCATAAAACATATTAGGTAAAATGGATAATCATCTACAACATCACAAAATCATTCATGGGAAAACTAAAAACCACTTAAAGGAGATATGTTCTTTGAAGGAGATAGTCCATTAAAGGAGAACCTCCAGGTTTTGTAAAGACATATATTGGCATAAATTGTAGTGTTATATGTGATGCATATGCATACCATATCATCTCAAGCTTGACAACGTTGAAAGGCTAAAGTACAATGGCCACAAGCATACATTTGAAGCTTATGAAGCCTACCCAATTCATGTTAGCAAAAGGCAATGCAAGCAATAAGTTAGAATGGAGACTTGTATGTAACCAAAAGAGGGGCATACATTAGAATTTTTAGGGCTACCAAATGCCCACACCTATTAACCAAACTCAGTCTTGACAAGCTCTTTCTTTAACAAGTTATTGGCTTACAAGTCTTTCCAAGTTTTTTTTCTTATAAGTCTTTCCACGTTTTTTTGTTGGTATTTTGCTATGCTTATGCCAATTTTTTTTTTGGCCATGGTGCAGGTAGAACCAAACAGGTATTTGTCAAACCTGTCTTCCTCCAGCGAAGGGAGTTTGGGAAGGCTAGAGGAAAGTGAGACATCCAGTAGGTCTACACAGGTTAGATCAACTAAATGTTAGAAGATCATAAGAAAATTCGACAAAAACGCATGAATTTTTTTCTCCAAGGAGGGGGGTCATGTTCCTATGATGATGAGACAGTGGAAGACATCGGCGTGCCCTTAAGGTACCAACACCTAGTGAAACAATGGGTGCCTAACGATCTTCCGAAAGTAAACACTGATTTTTGTGTCAATGAGAGGATATATAGAATTGAACCGTTCTCATTGCATGGATTGGGCTCGTTTTGCATGGACGGCATAAAGGTTGGATACGGTAGATGTACAAAATTGATGGAGTATGTTGGACCCTGTGACAACTACAATGATTGGATGCGCCTGGTCCAATATACACGAAGTATGCGTAGATATGGGCTGTCAGCGAATTATATACAATTGAAAGACAAAGCTCAAAATAAAGGAGCAACGATGTACATGGACGGAAGGCCAAAAACAACCGGTAATATTGCAGGGTTTATAAACAGTACACAACCAGGGTCTACATTAAATAAACCCAACTACATTTTCGAGTCGCGTGAAGGAAACCGTGTCTTTGTATGTGCAATTAAATCAATAGCTGCTGGTGAAGAACTACTTATTGATTACAATTTGAATTGTGTAGATACAAACAATGTTAGTATGGTTGTGGTACAACAAACAATTTAACCACCATTTTATTCATTATTTTAACGTCTATAGGAATTTTTGTTAGCATATAATTGAAATTATCTACTTTTCATGTTTTCTTATGTAACTTTTAGTATGTTTTTGATGCAAGGTTCTCTCAGGGACACCTCCATCTCCGTAGATGTTTGTCGACCCAAGTCAAGGCAGCAGGTATACATCGATATTGCCAATGTAATATTAAATTTTAGGATGGACATACAGATATGTTGTTATGTATTTTCATTAGTATATTAGGTTCGTTTATACAATATTATCGATTTTCCATGCAGAGTGTTGATTAGGGAAGCCAACCGACTATTGATCAGATGACTACAACATCAGGGCAACAGCCAAACATGAATGTAATTCTCCATTTCAAATACTTTAAAATCGTAAACATGTCTATCATGACGCATTATGTTTATTTTGTTATGTATTCTTTCGTTTTTATGGTTGCGTTCATGATGGTAATGTTGTCTACATTTTTTGCAGATTGACTGGTGAAACTCCACAGTTGTTGATCAGACAACTGGAGACTCGAGGCAACCATTTAACCTAAATGTAATTCCACTTTCTAAATACTTAAAAAATGTACACATATAAAACATGTAGCATAGTTTTTATTTTTGTTTTTGTTCTGTATTTGTTAGCTTATACATAAATCGATACATTGTGATAATGTTCTCTACTTTTTTTTGTAGGTGGATAATCGAGGTAAATCCCCATCTATTGATTAGATCACGCCCTCGGCTAGGCGTCAGGTAATCCTAGATGTAATCCCTAATATAATTATTTGTGCACACTATATTTTCAAAGACTTATATATTTCAATTGCCGACAGGAGATTCCGTTTATCAAACGGCGTCTCAAAACTCTTTACAGAATGAGGTCTCTCGGTTGATGAGAGATAGTGAAATTAGAGAGTCTGCAGACCCGTTGAGGCTGCTACAAAGGACAAGGAAAAAACAAAATGAGGAACTGGTTCGTCTGACATTGGCAGTTCCACTAACAGAAGGGATCGAACAAAGGATTAAATTGTTGTTACAGAAACGTAAACAAATGGGCGTAAGTTATTGAATAAAAATGTAAATTCATTTATAAAAAAATTATAATATTTGATTTTATATGTTGTTGAACTTATAATACAATGGGTTTAATTTACAACGTGCTATGGAGATTATCAGTGGTGGTCAAGGCAATGTTGATCCTAATGACCAAACCACTCCACGTACACCACATACTGCTCCCATATTGTCCACTGAACAATCGGTAACATGCTTTGCGACACTACTGAGGGGAGCGGAGGGTGCAGCCGATGTTGCCCCACCCACAACAGATGCTGCAAAAGAAGGGGTGGATGCAGGGCTAGATAGAGATGTGGAAGCATTTCTTGGATCTTCTCGTGTGACTAGAACTGGTTCAATAAAGTGTACATTTTTGGTGAATGAATACTTGGTTCCAATAAAGATAGAGAGGATTCCAGGTCATTATAGACTGTTCAATTTATTTTTTATAATTTGTGTCTAATATACCGATAATATTTTCTAATGTTGACCAATGATGGCAATAATGTTTTGCAGGAAATGATATATTTTATAAACACATGAATGATTTGGCCTTGGAGATCTTTAGGCCCACCATCCGCATAATGTGGAACAGGCAGCCAAAAGCTTTAAAGGATGATCTGACTAATCGCTTGGTTAGTCTGTTCGGAAAAGATACCTTTGATACATCAAAGGTACTACAGAAGGCTGGAAAACATCTAAAGATTGTCTGAGACCAATATGGGGTTCACCTAGTAAAGAACCCTAGGTATGAGCACCCTCCAATGATTCCATCTATGGAGTGGAAAGCCCTGGTGGAACATGGAAAAGAGATGGGCCTGAGAAAATCAGGAAAGATACCACCAGGCGGAACAAGGAGGTATGCAATTCATTCCAAAATGTAGTGGTAAGCCTTATTATTACTAGTTTTTATATCAATTTTGGTACATAGACTAATGCATTTAAAAACTTAATTAGGCTCTCGGACACATCTAAGGCCACAAAGGCAAGAATTGAAAAAAATTGGCCAACACAAGCTTGGGCCTGGTGGTTACTCCAACTTGGCGGCCCGATATGTAAGTATCGCAAAACCCGAATCCGCATCCAAATATCATACAGATTATTATTTTTGTTTTGTTCTGACAAAAGGCTTTAAAATTAATGACATCATGCAAATATGAAGGCCGACTGGTTCAAAAAATTGCCCAGTGTGGATTACATGAAGCTTGGCTTCGAACATGGCTTTGACGCCATTGTTGAACACCGGAGTAGCTTGTCTATGAATACTGCACGATCTTCTGCTGAACCATCTAGTGCCTAGGTATGTGAAAACTGTATATTTTAATGATAATTTATTAATGCTCATGCAATTTGTTCCTTATAAATAAACTAATGTAAATTATTTATTCCTTTTTGTGCAGGAAAGTAACGATCCCGTTCATGTCGAGGATGAAGTACATGAACAACCAAACGAAGATCATGCTTCTCATTCTGGTAATGAATTTATTAATGTGCTACTGTTTTTTATAGACCATTGTAAATGATGAACATTAATTCTAATTCTACACAATTCAACTACAGAGCATGTAGCTGCAGATCATAACATAGAACAGGTTGGGCTAGTACGAGATAATGTTGAACATGTTGATGTGCACATGGCAGGTAAAAACACACATTCGTAATGTTTTTTTAATGAATTACTCGTATTTATCAAAATATAGATATATTAATGAAAGGCTTTGACATTATTGCAGAAATTCATCGCCCCTCACCTGAAGTTCATCCTTGCGAGCAGACTAGTAGGGATACCGATGATCAGATTCCCGAAGATGTGACTCTAACTAAATATTTAAAGAGAAGAAAAGTAAAAAGGAAGTGACTAAACAAATTTTGAGTAATTCTTATTTATAAAAAATAAAAAGTAATGTTTTTTTCCTCTGTTTTATGAATGAATGCTTTACTGAATTGTTTACTGATATTTTTTTTCTGCCATTGACTAAATTAATGTTTTAATGAATGAGTTAATGAATGGTTTTTTCAGCTATTGAATGATTGAATGGTTTAATGAATGTTATAAATAATGATTTAATGAAAGCATTTTTCAACTATTGAGTGAAATAATTTGTATTGTAGATGCATTGTTATTTGCATTGTGAAATAGTGAAATAAATTGTTATTTGCAAGTATAGGCATTGGGTTTGGGGAGTTGAGAGTGATGTGAGGGGGGGAGGGGCCATAAGAGCTTCCACCTTCATGTGGTTGGTCCTGTTTAGTAGAGAATATTAAATTATTCTCGAAACAGAGAGGAGCTCAATGAATGGTAAGGAAGAATACATTAAAAAACATCTATTTCTATATTTTTACTGTGTAATTTTCACTATTGCTATTTGACGACTCCATTGGAACTTGTTACAGATAGAGTTGAGAAACATTTCCATAGTTAAGAGGCAAGAAATGGATTTTTGATTAGATCGATGGCCTTATATACATAGTATTTTTGGTTATCCATGTTTTATCAGGTGATATATTCTTACTAATTATAATTTTTTGCTTACATAATTTATGTTAGATCATTATATTTTAAATTCGTTGATTAGATTAAGCAATTGAGTGCCATTTAATGTTGCTTGAGGATTTTAAAGAACTCGGTTACTGTTTCTTGAGTATTTTAAAGAACTCAGTTACTTGAATTGAATTAGTAAATGATAGATGTTATATAACATGTTTATATAAATGGTTGGGCATGATAGCTTTGGAGATAGATTGTTTGAATACTTGGTCAATTGTAGCAGGATGCATTTATTTTCACAACACACTCATGTCTTCATTTTATGTTTTCAAGATGCTTTTGAACAAATAATGGCTTGTTTCTACATCATTAGTCCACATTCAATGTTTTCAGGATGCTTTTGAACAAAGAATGGCTTGTCTCTACATCATAAGTCCACATTCAACAGCCTTTGCAGCAAGAGTTTTTACATACCGAAAAACTAACATTCATTCTTTACTTGTTTATGGATTCTGCAATCCTGCAGATGCAAGATGTGGACAATGGTACACTGTTAAAGTGGACTCTTCAAAGGTTACTGGAAAATAGGGCAGATCTTCTTCAGCGAGTTGAAGTTCGTGTGTGTGCTTTTGATATAGAGACAACCAAGCTTCCTTTGAAGTTCCCTGATGCCAAATATGACATGATAATGATGATTTCACACATGGTGGATGGGCAAGGCTATCTTATTAAAAATCGAGAGGTAAAAACACTTGGCATTGTTTTATGCCCGTTGGTCAGCCTATCCTTTGTTTTGGGATTTCTTTCATCTATGTTTTGGGATTTTTATTGTTTGCAGATTGATGTTGCATTGATTGTTATGAACATCGTTGCTCTTCTTTAGTTTTCCAATTCCTTTTCGTTTGTTTCCTGAGTGTGTAGGGGTGGGGCATTGAAGACTTGGAGTACACTCCAAAACCAGAATTTGAAGGAAATTTCAAAGTAGCAAATGTGCCAAATGAGGTATATCTTCCATTTACTGTTTACCCTAAGACTATAATTCTGAAAACAAGTATTGATTCCCTAGAAGTTTGCTATGTTTTCCATAAAGAGCTTCTTAGGCGGTGGTTCAATCACATGCAAGAATTGAAGCCTGGGATTTATGTCATGTATAATGGAGATTTCTTTGATTGACCTTTCGTCGAACAACAAGCTAAGCACCATGGAATGAAAATGAGTGATGTATGTTAATTTTTTTATCTAATATACTGGCATCTTATGCTTGCTGACTATTGCAGGATTTTCGCTCAATTCTATGTTTAATTGGAAAAGGAGTTTATTATTTAGTGTATTACAATGAATGTATTGATCCACAGAGTGGACATCTCAGGGCCCCAATGTATACTGTGTTCTTGAATCCTTTAGAAGTTTTTATCTACCTCTTAAAATTCCTACATTGTTTTGCAACCAAGGATAGGTTTTTGAGCATCATTATAAATTTTGACCCCTCTATTATCTAGCCACTTCATTTAGCAAGAACAATCTGTGCTTACCTTGGTTGTTTGGAATTTGCAAGAGTGAAGTTAAATATATACTGTACATTATTAATAATTATTTAAGGTAACATAATCTGTTGTTTCTTTGTTTCTTTGCTATATGAAGTGGTTATGTATTTGTAGGATTCAATCTTATTCTATATCCCTTCCTTGAGCAAAGCTAGACTATTCTAAAAGTATTGAATGCCTCTTGGTCATCAAGTTTATTTCTGTTATTTTTTTTATCTTAGTTGTTTCCTTTGGTCCCCTTTGTTTAGAGACTATAGGTTCAGTGTCCTCCATCATCACTTATTAAGATTGGGGATGTAAAGCACTCTTTGCATGAGAGCTCTTTCTTATACAGAGAGAAACTTATGCATATACTTATACAATTAGCACAATGCATATGAAGGATAAACACAATTCTTTAGACCCATTTCATCTTAATCATGTTATAAAAATCCACCATTTAGAACTTTAGTCAACTCAAAATGGAAGTCAGGTACACAGACAGTGTATGGGGACTGCTTCATTCCACTTTCCAACTAATAGTCTCACCCAGAGAAGCACTGCATTGTGTTCAACTAGGAAAACTTGATTGCAAGCAACCTTTCTGTGACTCTCTCGAAAGCCAAGTCACATAGGCCATTTCTAAGTGGGTCAGTTGGAACATGCGGGCATGGGATTATGTGACCTTTGTACATGTGGTTCACACTACCCGAGTTACTTGGAGAAGTGTGTAGGTAGAAGTTGTGTTGTAGTCACCTGCCCTTAGCACATGTAATGTCTCTAGTTAAGGAACATTCTCTTAAAGTGTTCATGGATTGGTTATATTGGACTTTGTCTTGTTAAGTGGTCCACTTGTATACCTAGTACAAGGTTTGCTTGTAATTACTCTCTTCCTTATTCCATAAATAGAAAGGAGGGTGCTTCTCTTGAGGATATTGGGTTTTCTATTTTGCGAAAAGTGAAGTAGTTGTGATAACTATATGTGCAAGGATGAAATATATACTTGAGATAGAATCCTCTAGTTTGCTACCAATCTTCCTTCAGTGGTCAAATTCTAGGCTGAAACCATGTGGCCGTAAGTGAAATATTTGGATTTTTTTTTTAAAATCCATCAACAGGCGTCGCTTTTCTGACGTTCTTCCGACACTCCAGTCAACCCATCCGATAGCCATGCCATGACTCCGACGCTTCTGCCCGTCGGACGACCGATGGTTAAAGTGTTGGAATTCGTCGGGAGGCCAACTATTCTAGTGTCGGATTGCGTCATATTTTCGACACTTCCTGAATTAAAAATCGATGACATCGCCATTTCTCTGACACTTCTGTCCGTCGGACGACCGACACTGCAAAGGGCGGAGGACATCGGATTTCTGACGGGTTATGCAATTTTGGTTGGCACTTCGGAAGGAAAAACGATTGAATATGCGACACAATTGTCTGTCGGATCTTTGAACCACATTAGTAGACTGTCGAAGATCCGACGTTACACCACCGACGCCAAAAAAAAAGTGTATGTGTTGAAAATGAGATAGAGAAGTGTCGAATTTCAGACATGCAAGGTGTCGGATTTTGGGTTGAAATTCTGTTGTGTTCTCAGTAAGGGCACCAGAACCCCCCGTTTTCTGCGTTTCCCAGCTTGCTGGTTAAATTCTCCAAACACTTAGCCCGGGATACTGGACGGGCCGATAGGTCTTGAACAGAACATATTAGAATACTTTTCCGGTTGGACTTTGATACCTTATTCTCTCAGCCATAATAATCCAAGATCACTAAAACTTGATAAAATTTACAAAGAGCATTTGCAAAAACGATCGCACAAACATTGATCTCTTGTATCAAGCATCCCAACACTACAATTGGTGAATCCATATCTATTGGATAAGACATTGGTCTATTATTATTTTATTTTCATATCTCAAGTGTATTGTTCAATATCTTATCATCATGGATGATTTTGTTTAATTCAATCAGTATTGTGTTTTATTTAAATGTCACAAGCATATCTTTGTAAATTTTTAAAGTTAAAACTGTGATCTTCCCATCAGAAAACTCCTAAAACAAAACCCATCCGTATCCGCAACTACCAAAAAAACATTTAAAACATTGAGCCATAGAAACTCTTTGTTAGGTGCTACCCCCCTTGGCTTCGTTAGGAGTTAGCCTAGATAGAGGATCTAAGAGTAGGTGATAGTACCTGGCTCTATGCTTGCCCCCAAGGCCACACCTCTCCCACTTTCTCAAGTGAGGAGACATCTTTTATTAGATTTTTGTTGCTGGTGTGCATTCGATGGACAACATCTTTTGGCGCCGTTGTTGGGGACAAATCTTTTTGTTCCTGGACGACCTTTTTTTCTTTTTAGTTTTTTACCTTTTTGCCCTTTTTTTGGGTAGATTTGTAGTCCAATCACTCTCAGAAATTAGACTTGAATCCACCTGGAAACTCCACTGTCACTAAACACCTTAAGGTATTCAAATAGAAGAAACTCTGAAGGTTTGCTCAAATTCATCCCTGAGCCTGAAAAGGTTTATAGGAGGGGACTGAACAAACTAACTTTTTGTAGGATCCTTGAAGATCTTGGATCTTAGTCTATTTCAGACATCCATCTTTTATTTCAAGAAAACTTATAAAATTTTGAAAATAATAATTGTTTCCTTTCCACGATGGGTGAGTTTTTTAGTCAACTCAACTTCACTCAGATAGCAGGTAAACCCGATGACGTTCCTGAGAAGGATATTGATAAACTCATGACTTTTAATGGCACTGTTGCCTCTACCTCTACTGAGCATCATATTAGAAACGTTTCCAGGAACTGTGGTTCCTATGTCATGGGTACTGACAAACATGAATATGTTTACATGACCCTTTTTGCTCTATATTTGGATGGTAAAGCTGGAAACTTGTATGAAAACTTGCCAAACAACTCTTTCGCTACCATAGCACCATTCATGGCTGCTGTCCTCGAAAAATTTAGCAGCAAAAAGAAACCTAGATATCTAGTGGCACCCTTGACTAGTATGAAGAAATCATATATTGAAACCATGGATGAATTCAACAATAGGTTCATAGAGTTATCAAATTCCATCCCTGCTACTTATGCTCCTCTTGCAACTTCCATTTTGGATTTTTACATAGAAGCATTAAGTGGCAAAATCTAGTATCAAATAAGAGACAAAGAGCCCACCACATTGCTTGAAGCTCAAGGTTTGGCTATCAAAATTGATAAAAACATGCAGTTTTCAGGAGAGTCAAACATCCAGGGTTACTCTAAATCATCAACTCCTCTAAAAACTATGGAACCTAAAGGAAAATAGCCATCAAATGAGGCATATGAAAAGAATATCATGGACCTAACATAAAAAATGCAAGACATGGAAAGGAATTACTTAGCACAGATGAAAGAGGTTCAGAATTGGGTCATAACTGTTGAAAGAACTCAACCTCCACCACCTCCTAGAACCTTCCCTGCGAGACCAACATGGAAGAGAAAGAATCCCAACCATGAGCAGAGGCCTCCTCATCAGTTAGAGCCTGCTAATATGGTTGAGCCTTACAAACTATTTTGTAGGGCATGCAGATATTTCCATGAGGAATTTGGTTGTCATTATGCATGTTATGTTCAGGAACATGGTTATCCTGAGGGTTGTGGTCCCAACACATCTGCAAGCGAGCCTGACTTTATCAACAATGTAGGAGACATCTATAAAAATCATAGGGATAGTTGGAATCAAGCCAACCAATTTCATTAGAGGGTTTATTATTTGACTGAATATTATGGGGAAATTCCTTCAAATAGTAACAACGTTCAGAACTTTAAAGGCATGACATATCAAAGAAGACCAAAGGAAGGACCATCTACCCAAACTACTTCAAAGGTAACAATTCCTAATATCCCTCCAGAAATTAATGATGAAAATGAATCTGTTGCTCTAACTTTTGATTTAGGTAATTGGTTGGCAAACTCCAAAGTTTCGGTTCCCATACTTGAGTTATGTAAAATTCCTGGACAGAAAGAGAAACTGTTAAAAATGTTAGGACCTCAAACTGATGATTTCCCCTCCCTAACTCAAATATTGTTGCACCTGAAAGACCTGCAACTCCTAAGAAAGTAACTTTTGCCAATACAGTAGAACAACCTTCACCAAGTCAAGAAAATGTCTATGGAGATCCTCCTGTAATCTTGCATACTAGGGACCCAATAAAAGAAGATCATCCTCCCTTATACATATCATTGATGATATGTGATCTTCTCCTGCACAACTATATGCTAGATTCAGGGTCAGGATCCAATCTTATGACTAAGAAGGTCATGCAACAACTTGGCCTTAGAACCACATGCCCCTACCAAAATGTATGTGCCATGGATTCTATACTTGTCAAATTTGAAGGTATGATTGAAAAGCAACACATGAGATTAGGCAAGTATCCCAAAATCCATGTTATCATGGATATCCTCGTCATAGATGTGTCGGATAAATGGGGCATGTTATTATCTAGAAAGTTTGGTGCCACTTTGAGGGGATCTATTCAAATGGACTGGACATACACCACTATACCTGCATCAGAAGATTCATTAGTCAAGTTACATACTGAGAAAGAGTGAATATATCATGTAGAAAACCCGGAGAGACTGTCAAATGAGTATATCAACAATGCTAGTGAACTTGGGATATACTAGATCAAATCCACCTTCTTGGAACCCATCCAAGAAGAAATGAAAAATGAAAAATTTAATGAATTGTGGAAGATGAACTTTGATGGAGCTTACTCTAGAGCTGGTAAGGGGGTTGGGGTGGTCATTATGTCACCGAAGGGTAAGGTTTTCAACTTTGCTTTCAGATTGGAATTTGAAGCTACCAACAATGTGGCAAAATACGAGGCACTTCCACTAGGCATTGAGATTGCCAAGGACATGGGAATCAAAATGCTTAGTATTAAGGGGGATTCTGACCTAATTGTCCAACAAGTTAAGGGTCAGTTTTCATGTAAATGTCAAAGGTTAAAGAATTATAGAAATGCAATATGGGATGCAATGGAATTTTTTGATGCCCTTAATATAGAAGCAATCCCTAGAGATCAGAATAGTTCCGCCGATAGACTGACAGTTTCAGCTTCGACACTTTAGCCATCATATGAGATGTTAAAGAGGGATTGTCCTTTGGAAATCAAATTTAGACCTTAAATTCCTAATAATATTGAACATTGTCAGGTCTTCCAAGATGATGAACAAATACTGAAATTTATTAATCATAGTGGTGAATTTTCCAATTATAAAGCCAATGAACATGAGGAAGGTAAAGAATATCGGGACGAGGGTAACCGCTTCAATCCTGTGACACGTGGCTTTGTCACCTTAGAGAACATCTTTGATAGATAGGATAGAAGAAAGAGTAGTTTTGAACAAATGAAGCTGGGTAAGTACATAGAAATCAACATTGGAACGGAAACAGAACCAAGAATAATAAAAATTGGAAAAGGTACCTATGAAAAGGAAAGGAACAACCTTATAAAATTGGTAAAAGAATATAGGGATGTTTTTTCCTTCACTTATGACGAACTTAAATCTTATAGGGAAGATGTTTTTCAGCACACCATTCCCTTGAAACCTGAATGTAAAAAAGGAAAGCCTTTCTGACAAAAACTTAGGCAAATAAATCCTAAGTTGGCACCCGTTGTAAGGAAGGAGCTAGAAAAGATGTTAGCAGCAGGAATAATAGCTCATACGAGACATTCATCGTGGTGTTCTAACTTAGTGGTAGCTAGAAAAAAGAACGAGAGTTTAAGGATATGTATAGATTTCAGAAATATAAACATAGCATGTCAGAAGGACAATTACCCCCTCCCCAACATGGAGACCCTCCTCCAACGGGTCACTGGATTGAGCATGATGTCAATGCTTGATGGTTTTTCATGCTATAACCAGGTTGTCATCCAAGAAGAGGATAAACACAAAACCATTTTTACAACTCCTTGGGGAACTTTTGAATATCTGAGAATGCCCTTTGGCCTTTTAAATGTCGGAGCTACCTTCCAAAGGGCCATGGATTATGCCTTCAAGGATTTGATTGGAAAAATCATTGAGATCTACCAAGATGCTCTCATTGTATTTTTGAAAGAAAGATCCAGTCATGTTGGTCATCTCAAGAAGGTTTTTGAAAGATGTAGGAAATATGGCATTTCCTTGAATCCAGCTAAGTCAGTCTTGGGTATTGAAAAAGGAAATCTTTTAGGTCATATTATCAACAAAGGCGGGGTCAAAATCGGCCCTGAGAGGATAGAAGCTATACAAAAGATTCTCCTTCCCATAAAAGTGAAGCGTCTCCAATCATTTAATGGTCACATTAACTTCATAAGGAGATTCATTCCTAACCTAGCTGAACTCATGAAACATATGCAGGCTCTCCTAAAGAAAAATGCTAGATTCATGTGGACAGGTGAAGGAAGGAATGCTTTTGACACTATTAAAGATGCAATCACTAGGTCTCTTGTCTTAGTCAGCCCGGATTACACGAAAAATTTCATGATCTTTTTTTTTTGCTTCAGAAGACACTATTGCCGGTGTGTTGCTCCAGAAGAACTTCGAAGGGTTTGAGAAACCTATAGATTTCATGAGTAGGGCCTTAAAAAACTCTGAGTTGAAATATACCATCATGGAAAAGCAAGCTTATGCCTTGGTCAAATCTTTAAAGAATTTCATAACTTATATTGGATACTCTAAAGTCGTTGGATATGTTCCCCATGCCGCAGTAAAAGACATCCTGTCTCAACAGGACTGCTTAGGAATAAGGGGCACATGGGTGTCCAAAATTCAAGAGTATGACCTTGAATTAAAACCTACCAAGTTAATTAAAGGACAGGGTCTTGCTAAAATGCTCACTCAAAAGAATGAAGAAGCCATTGAAATGATTGTCGAAAACAATATTCCTCAACCGGCCATGACCCCTGCACTTCAAGAGCTTGACAACCATTGGTATTCTGACACCATTCTCTTTTTGCTCCATTTCACTTTCCCTAATCACCTCAAAGGTCACAAACGAAGGGGTTTAAGATTGAAAACCGCCAAGTATTGCCTTACCCAAGAGGGTTTGGCTTGGAGGAACCCAGATGACATCATACTTAGGTGTGTTAATGAACAATATTCCAAGAAAATCTTAACTGAGTTCCACTCAGGATTTTGTGGAGGCCATTATGCAGCAAATACAACTGCCCACAAAATCCTGAGAGTTGGTTACTATTGGCCCACAATATTTGCAGATGTTCATAAATATGTCAAGTGTTGCCAAGAGTGCCAGTTGTTCACTGGGAAGTAGAAGTTGGCTGCCCTCCCCCTCACACCTGTTGTGGTCCTTTCCCCCTTTCAGCAATGGGGGCTTGACTTTATCGGTAAATTTAAGGATATCTCTAGCAATGGCTTTTGCTGGATTCTTACGGCAACCGATTATTTCACTAAGTGGGTAGATGCCATACCTACTAAGAATGCCACTAAGAATGTTGTTATGGATTTCATCGAAGAAAGAATTATCACTAGATTCAGAATCCCCTTAAAAATAACAACTGATAATGCCCCATCCTTCAATTCAGGAAAGGTTAATGACTTTTGTTTTAAGTATGGAATTATCCTATCCCACTCATCAGATTATTACCCACAGGGAAATGGACTTACTGAGTCCACTAATAAGAACCTAATGGCCATTCTCAAGAAAACTATGGGGGATAATGAGAAAGCTTGGGATAGCAAGATTAAGTATGATGTGTGGGAAGATAGGATTACTAAGAAGAACTCAACTGGAAAATCACCGTTTGAGTTAGTATATGGACTCACAGCCACCCTTCCGATCAGTATGCAGATTCCAATCTATAGACTTTTGAGTGAGTATGGCACGGAAAGATTGGAAATGGAACAGAGGATCCATCAGATCATAGAGTTGGATGAAGCTAGAAGAGCTTCCCTTAATCAGTCACTCAGACATCAAGAGAGTATGAAGGGCACCTTTGATAAGTCAGCTAAACCAAGATCCTTCCAAGTGGGAGATACTGTTTTCTTATGGGATAAGAGAAGGGAGAAACCTGGGAAGCATGGGAAGTTCAACAGCCTTTGGAAAGGCCCATTTATCATCCATGTTATTGCTGGCACCAATTCATTTTCTGGTACTTCATCATGGCATATTTTTTATATCATATACATGGGACTAAGACACTTTTGTTTACGTGCAAGCACTAGAGATTCTTGGATTCTCGAGCACTCTCTTTAATCAATAAATCAAGCGAGTACCCGTCCCACGGTTGGAGCCAGATGTTACCAACAATTTTGTACCATAGTTGAACCTCCTGTTGAGCCAGCATTTGATGAGCATGGTCAATGTTCATGTTCAGTGCAGCAGAAGTTCAGAATGTTTTGCCTAGCCAATTTTGGCTAGTTATTTTTATTTTTATGTTGAAATGACCATGCCCCATGGGGTTTTTGTAATAAAGTGTGCTAGTAGGGGTTTTGAGTGGCTCGGTCCCCTAAGACGTAAAATTTCAACTAAGTTATTCCAAGGAGTTTTTTCCCTTGTCAATTATGCTTTTCCTATAGCCGATAATAATCGATGAGGTTTTCTCCCGCTTCCTCCAAAGCTGGAACCCGATTTTGAATTTTGGGCATTGGGGGGTTATTAGAGTCCAACTAGTAAATATGAACCTACTAGGCACTATTGGTATGTTCCATGGTCATTTCCTAAGCCCTAGGATACATTAAAACAATGTCCGAAAAAAAATATTTCCCGGACGCATGGTGATTTTTATTTTTTATTTTTTGACTATAGGGAATTAAGTAAAATTTTCAATTAATTAAACCATTTTGACCATGGTTTAATTGAAAATTTTCAATTTGCAATAATTAAGTGGTCCAGGGGGTGTTTTTGGCAAATAAACACTTATTTTCTAAGCCAAAACATTCATTTATCCCCTAGACACACTTATCCTAAGTTTCAGACTATTATCTAGCCCTGTAATTAATATTTTCTGAAAAAACCCAAAAAATGAGAAATATTAATTAAAATAATAAAAAATAATAAATCGAAGAAAATCAAAATATCTCCAAAAAAGGCCAAATTGAATAAAATAAAGAGCTACTTAGCTCAGCATGAAACATTTATGATGATTCCAATCAATATCGATCAGTTTCAGATCAAGTATCGGAGTGTAGCAGTTGAACTATTAGTCATAAATTTGCCCTCTTTGGTCAAATTCATTTTTTGTTGAAGTGTGGGTTATCTATTGGTTGGGTAATCATTACGAGGGAGGATGAGCCACCTCACCCCCCCTCATTACTCCAGCACTTAGTTCCAACTCAGTTGCAGCTCAGTTCAACTCCAAATCATCATGCCGAGCTCATTCAATTACTCTGTTGTTACTCTTAGTCAGGATTTAGGGATTTGAGCCCTATTTTCTTTCCTTTTTGTATATATAGAGGTGCTTTTCTCTCTCTTATTCATGGAGATTTTGGCATAGAAACTCTGAAGAATTTCTATTGTAATATTTTGCTTAATATTTAATAAAAGTTGATGACTTTGGAGGTCAATGTGAAAGCTCTTTGTTTGCCATGATTCATCTTGGGAGGTGATACCATTCTTTGCTCCCTTCTCTCTTGATTCATAAGCATTTGATTTTATGATTGTTGAAGGCTAACAATCTATTGTATAATCCATGCTTTTCTCTTGAAGTTGTGTTGCTTTCAGGTATTTTCCAAAGATACAAGAGCTCATTTATGGTTTTAACATTCATTCTGCAGGTTCTACAAGGAGTCATATTATTTCAAATAAGTCAAGAAGCATAAGAATTCTTTGTCTCATCCATCAAGCAAAAGCAATTCTTTTTGGTTACTATTCAAAATCTTTCTCTTCTCTCTTCATATTTCTATGTTATCATATGTTAGTTTTGACTTGAGAAAGTAAGCTTGGGATTTGATCCCAAGAGCCACATAATTTTGTGGCTACTTCTCTTTCCCCATTAGCATCCTTGCGTACATCCAGCTAGACTGGAAGGTTTTTGGGACTAGTGCTTCTAGTGGTCGCCTTGTTCGAAGGTTGATCCCACCTTTTGGTTGATTTTCTTGTTGACTGTTTGTCCTCTTCTTCTCGGTTGGATTTGGCCTCCTTTCACCTCGTTGTTTGATTGTCCTCTTTGTGATTTATTCCCCCTCTTCAAGACCTTGTTCTCGTCCTCCCTCTCCTTCGCTGCCCTCTTTCTTCAAATTTTTTGCAGCCACTTTTCTCCTAGTTTGCTGCCCCGTTTTTACCTTTTTTTGCAGCCCTCTTTTTGCTTAGTTTGCTGCCCCGTTTCTCACTTTTTTGCAGCCAATTATCTATTGTTCGCTCCCCCTTTTTTTCCTATTTTCCTCATTTATTTTAGCCCTCTTTTGCCCATTTTTGCTCCTTTCTACCCTCTCCCTTTTTCCCACTTTGCGTATACTGAAGGCGAGGTCAACCAAAAACAAGTCTAAAGACTCGAAAATATTGAAGAAAAAGTTCTCAACAAGAAGAAAAAACACTCTCCTTTTTGTAAAAGCTCTTAAGAGCTTCATTATTAGTCTTCTAGCTTTTATCTTAAAAGTCCTTTTCAAGGGTTAAATTCCCAAGGCAAATTGTAACACTTAATACAAATTCTCTTTTTGAGTGGGGTTTTTAAGCCCCCATCCCAACATCCCCCATTTGGGGAGGTTTGTTGGGTTCGTGTTTTTTGTGGTCTTAGATTAAATTTTCTTTACTTAGAGTAATTTCATTTTCTTGCTTAGAACACTAAATTGCTAGATTAGCTTGTTTTATTTCATTGGTAAGTTGCTTACTTTATCTTTTAAAAATTTTCATCTTTCAAAAGTATTTCAACTGCTTAAAATTAGAAATCTCTTGAATATCACTTTGTTGATCAAGAGCGCTCTCTATCGGAGAGTTGTTTTTATTTCGACTTTTTACTTACCCCCATGCTCTCCCGATTAAGGCCTTAAAACCTGAAAGAGATTCTTGGGTAGATTAGTTGTTTTTCATTTCAAGTATTTTAATTCCGTGCATGGTAAGTCTCTTGAACTTTTCCATAAGACGAAGTCAAGATTGCTCTCTGTCGGAGAGTTTTATTTGTGCTCATTAATGAAATCATTCCAACTCACATTTCCCCACTTAAAATTTACTTCGTTGCTATCCCTCACCTAGTATGCTCTGCCGACCCTAAAAAGTTGGACTCGTACTCAAAACGGTGATCGGATTTGTTAATCTTGCAAGTGATAACATAATAAAATCTTCACCCCCACAACCAAGGCACCGACATTGTCAAAAGTATTCGAGTTGTTCTCAGTAAGGGTGTCGGAACCCCCCGTTGTCTAAGTTTCTCGACTTGCTAGTTAAATTCTCCAAACACCTAGCCCAGGATACTAGACGGGCCGACAGGTATCGAACAGAACGACTTAGAATACTTTTTCGGTTGGACTTTGATACCTTGTTCTCTCAGCCATAATAATCCAAGATCACTAGAACTTGATAAAATTTACAAAGAGCATTTGCAAAAATGACCACACAAACATTGAACTCTTGTATTAAACATCCCAGCACTACAATTGGTGACTCCATATCCATTGGATAAGACACCGTTCTATTATTATTTTATTTTCATATCTCAAGTGTATCGTTCAATATCTTATCATCATGGATTCTTTTGTTTAATTCAATCAGTGTTGTGTTTTATTTAAATGTCGCAAGCATATCTTTGTAAATTTTTAAAGTTAAAACTATGATCTTCCCATCATTTACTCCTAAACAACACCCATCTGCTTCCGCAACCACCAAAAAACATTTAAAACATTGAGCCATAGAAATTGTTTGTTAGGGACTACCCCACTTGGCTTCGTTAGGAGTTAGCCTAAACGGAGGAGCTAGGAGTAGGTGATAGTACCTGGTTCTGTGCTTGCCCCCAAGGCCACACCTCTCCCACTTTCTCAAGTGAGGAGACATCTTTTATTATATTTTAGCTGCTGGTGTGCATTCGGCGGACAATAGATACCAACCTGAAGTTGTTAGCTGATGAATCATTAGAGTTAGTGGATGTGACTCAATACAGACAAATTATTGGGTCCTTGATGTATCTAACAAATACCAGACCAAACATTTGTTTTGCTATGAACACCTTGAGTCAGTATCCAGTTCAACCTAGACGTGTTCACCTGGTAGCTGCAAAACATATGATGAGATATCTGAAAGGAACTATAGACTTTGGTCTATACTATGATGGAAACTATGACTACAGATTGTATGGCTATACAGATGGAGATTGGGCTAGAAGTGTCTTAGATAGAAGAAGCACATCAGGTGGATGTTATTGTTTAGGGTCTGCTATGATTTCATGGTTTAGCAAGAAACAATCCAGTATTGCTCTTAGCATGACTGAAGCAAAATATATAGCAACTTGCTCTGTTAAGATTATTATTTGTGTGAGTAATGTACTATGATTTATGCACAAAGAATCTTATAGATAGCTGATATAATTTGGAATACATAAACACAATATAAAATTAACATAGAGATAGCTCAGTGTTTGTTAAAGCATTCATTACATCACTTGCTACATAAGCTTAATAATAATGAAAGGAAATCATTCACAACATAGAAGTAGTTCACAACTTACAATGATCTCACAAATTTGTAGGGTAAGCTAAAACATAAATAATTCTATATTCAACCATCTACACAACATGCATTTGAAACTCCAACAGCTCCTTCTCCAGCAGAATTTTAATCCTCTTTATTATAACAAGAAATAATTCTTCTTACAACAAGTATTTCGCATTTTAGAGCTAGGAAAGACCTCTCATTCAATTCCACCTATATTTATACATGCAAAAATGACCTTTGGTCTCCCTGCCCTTTGGGATTCCTTAACTTTCACTTACATAAAGTTTGTCTTTAGTGTGTTCAAAAAGTAAATACAAAATATTACAAATATATCCATGTTTGAATAGGACAAAACCACTTAAGTGGACCCAATCAAACTATTTATGAATTGCTTCCAGGCTAAAGCATCTAAGGCAATTGTCTCGAAATCTGTGGGCTATAAAAATATGATCGTGACCTCATGCTTGGACAGTTGTCCTTTTATGTCTGCTACTTTTGTAGGGGTCACTCTTAGCAAATATTCTAGTAGACAGTTACTAACTGCTGCTTGGGCCACTAAATTCTTTATCACCTTTGCATCAAAACCTTTAACCAGCTGAATATTTAACTCATCTTCTTGTAGCTTATCCTTTAGTTGTTTTAAGTGTTCTTCATGTGCTGGAAATTCCTGTAGCATTTGTGCTGAAGAGGTCATAAATTTGTTGTGAGGTGTTAGTATCTTCTTGTAAAATTATGCACATTTGTTAGTTGTCTTTTCCATTGCTTCCATCAACCTTTCAACAACTCTACTATTGAAACTTACAATATCATATTCGATCTGCAACTTCTCTGGACTTTTTACAGGTGTGTTTTCTGGATGCTCTGTGTTTTTATCTAACCAAGTCAGCTAGCCTTGTAGGGTCTCCGTAATTTCCTGGGTTCTATCCTTGAATTTACTAGCCACTGTTGAGATCTCATGTAGTCGATCTTTGGCATGCTTGATCCAGAAAAAGTCTTCTTCCAAATTGACCTGTACTTGATATATTTTCCTTCTAAGTAAGAGAGCACGCTCTCTTAGAGGTGCTATGTCTATTTTCCTTTCATTGGATGCCTTCAAAAGCACTTCTAGGGAACCGTTCTGCGCTTCAAGTTCTGTGATTCGAACTCTGTGCTCCTTTGCTTGTTGATCAGCTGCTGATTTCTGAATTTCCATTTCTACTATCTTGCTCTCTAACTTCCGCTTTTCCCTATCAAGGGTCATGTTTGACTGTTTCAAATTATCCCTTTCTTCCCTTAGGATTTCGTAATCCTGCTGAATATTCTCATAGTCTGAAAGAATAACTTCATATTTTCTATTAGACTCTCGACCTATTCTTTCCTCCTTCCTTAAAACCTCTTTCATTTCTTCCATTTTACCCTTATACTGATCAAGGGTTTCAGTAAGCCTGCTAATATTATGAGAATTTGCAGTTGCAGTTGCAACACCCATGGAGGCCATTTGCTTGGGATATTCTTCTAGATTTTTTACGACCGTCTTCTCGGTCACTGTGGTGATTTCGGGTTGAGTTCCCATCTTTAAAGTCTTCTCAGTCTTCCACACAATAGCCTTCCTTTTGGGATCAAAATATACGTCCTCCAAGCGTGCAACTTCATGCTGTTTAAATGGGGTAAATGACACCAAACCCAATTCAACCATCAGGAGATGCCCTCCGATAAGTATGTTGCTTGAAGTGGAAGGGAGGTTCTCCGGATTGTCCCAAGTAGGACTTTGTCCCTGATTTTCACCATCCAGGTCCTCTTAACCTTTCTTTATTTGTTCTTCTGTGGCCTCTCCCTGGTTTTGTGCTTGCTGCTTTGGATTTTGAGCTTCTTGAGCTATTGACCTTTCCAACTCTGCAATATTTTCTTTGATTTCTTCTTCTTTCTTTCTCTGCTCTTCCTCCTACTCCTTTCTGGCAGTTTCTTCTTTCTCTTTTCTGGCAGCTTCTTGCTCCTCCTTTTCTTATTGGGATTCTTCAGCTAAAATCTTTCTTGCACCTTCTGTCAGTCTATGAGCAGTCTCTTCTTTTTCTTTTCTTGCAACTTCTTCCTCTTGTCCCTTTGGTTCCAGATTGCTGCTTCCATTGCCTTTAATTCTAGCTATTGATGTCTTCCTTTTAAGCCGCCTATTCAAAGCGATCATGGTGCAAACATTAGAGGAAATTTGGGGTCTGAAATGGGCCTTATAAGAAAATGTGCAAACAATAAATTTTGTGAGTTGGAATTCAAGAACCAATAGAATTTCAATAAAATGAGTCAACCATAATGGTTGAATTGACATATTTGTCATAAAAGAATACTACTTTTTTTGTTCGTATTTTCGACATATCTCCCTATGTTTTTACTCAAATTTCAAGTGAGAGAGCTCGTTAAATGTGGAATTTAATTCCGCATCCAACAAGTACCCACACTGCATACTTTTGACGGACCTCGCTACCCCAAAAACAAGAAATACCTGAAAAACGTGATGATGACATCATGATCACGTTTTTTCAGGTATTTCTTGTTGTTGGGGTAGCGGAGTCCGTCAAAAGTATGCATTGTGGGTACTCGTTGGATGCAGAATTAAATTCCACATCCAACAAGCTGTCTCGCTCATAATTTGAGTAAAAACACAGGGAGATATGTCGAAAATACCAACACAAAAAGTAGTTTTTTTCATTCTTCCTCCAAAATTAATAACTATTATTTTATTATTTTAACTATTATTTTATTATCTTCCTTAGGAGGCCCATTTTAGACCTCAAATTTCCTCTAATGTATTCTTGTACTTTTCTTCATCGTTTTCCACATAATCTGCATATTCGAAATTTACCTTAAGGAGTGCTCAATGGGCTGCAACCTTACCCTATGAGTCATTCCTGTGAAAGCTCGTTTCTCCGAAGTGAATGATTTCTAGTTCCTTAACGAACTCTGGGACACTCTTGACTTTAGCAAACTTATAACTCCCCACATAAACTATGTAATATGTAGCATATCTTGGCAGCAATGAGGGTGCTTTAGTCCCCCCATACATTCTGAGGTATGTGCCTTCTTTAGAGAAGAAGTAATCCTCAAAATCTTTGATAGATGCCAAAGCTCCTTTGGATAGGCACTTAAAATCCTCCAGAAAAATTAGTTGGTACAGAGGCATTAGGAATTATTCACAAATTGGATGGTAGTGATTGTGGTATTTGTGGGCTCCCAGTATTTGATATGATGTGTAAATAGGAGCTTTACCTCCTTTCCACTGGCAGTTGAGTTTCTTAAACGGGTGAAAGCAAAGTATGCAATGAGTAAAAAAGGACCCAATGTAGAATTTAGATTTTTTCTGGTGCAAACCTTCTTGGGCTGCAGTAATGGAAGTAGATAAACTATTGGCTACTATATCAGCCCAGTTGAAAATTGTCCCTTTCATGGCTACATAGTAAATCAGTGGGATCCATCCAAACTTATAAGTTCTACCATCAGCTCCGCCGAAAATCCTACTTAGCATCAGTACTATCATTCTATATGGGATACGCAAATGAGTGGTTTCGTATTCCCCCAATTGCTTGTACCTAAAAGTATTCTCCTTAGCTACCATCATCTTTGCTGTAGCTATGTAATCAAAATTTAAATTTCTGACCCAGTCAGTTGTCATGCTAATTTCTGATGGAGGTAGACTGTATGATTTTTCTATATATCTAGGTGTGAAGGATGCAAATCCTTTGTCCTGCACATTTTTCATTATCATCCCTGCTACGTCCACTTTGGGAAGAATCCATCCAATGACCTCTATGCAAGGGAACATCTTTGGCCTAGTGGATACCTTGGTGATTCTAGATCTTAGTATATTATCATATAAGGCTAGGTCTTCCAACCTTGCCTCTGGAACCTTCTTCTCCACAAGCATGCGGTAGATTTGTCCCCATTTGAACTCAGTTTCTGACCTGATGACTGACTTTGTATCTTCATAGATTATTTCTACCCTTGGTGTGGGTGAGATTTCTGCATTTGAGTCAGAATATATGATCTTCGCCTTCTTTTTCCCCTTTTTTGTCATGTTGTATGGAATAAGCTGTGACTGCAATACAACAAAAATGTTTTAGCATTTATATCATTAAACAACTTATGCATTTGAACGAGAAAAACTCAATGACTATGATATGCTAGGGAAACAACTTTGAGAAATGACACTAGCATTCTGCATTACCTCGTTATCCTCACCCATCAGGACAAGAAAAACACCCCGTAGCTTAGTAGTTCAAAACTTAGGTAGCAAAACCCCTGCATAGGCGAGCCTCAACCTCTAGATCCTAGAATGGAAAATAATAACTAAAACGCCTATGATACCCTTCCACTCACAACCACGAAAATTCTAAGCAGCGCATAGCCTGCAGGCAGTGCTTCGAGGTTCGACGGTGGCGATGCCCTAGGTTCAAACCACGAGGCTCAACATCCCGCTGCTGGGTGATACTACACCATACCCAAAACCAAAAGGATTTGGTAGAAACGGGGAAACCACAACCTCTATTATCGCCCAACGACGAGAACCAGGTAAGCTCCATGATGACAAAAAGATCTGTCCTCTGAAGATTTATTATGATCTAACAGGTTTGCGGGTGAAAACACCTCTGAACGGACTGGTGAGGTTCAATGAGCAACTAAGGCGGCTACATCAAGTTTAAAACCTTAAAAGGAATTGACGAAACCACAAATGCAGGGAGGGCTCCCTTTTAAACCCAAAAACAAAAATACATACCCACCCCTTCTCGGTGAATCAACAACTGACAGCTCGAAGCTCAACTTAAATCACCAATCAAAAAAGAAGGTGAACCAAAACTTACCTGGCAGGCGATCGTCTTGACAAATAGTCATGGTGGCTTTGCTCGATGTGCCACGTGATCTCCAACGGAGGCTTCCACCAATCACGTGAAATATCGAATGGGATAACATCTTAGAAAGATCAACGTAAAACAAAAAATGGTAAACACATTCCCCCCAACGCATATAAATAGCTAGCCAATGGATAAGACCAATTAAAACGGCAGGTAAAGCATTTAAAACTCACACGCATGAGCTCCAAACATCGCTGGAGCCAAAACACTGCGCATCGGGTGACTACAAATAAGTTAAAATGAAAACAACTACGGCTCTAACACCCCCACGCAGGCTGCAACTACCGGCTCAAGAACCGACAATACGCTCGCATTCCTTTGTGACTTCGACTGTTAAAAAAGAATCGGAAAGCAATCATGGAAAATTGTCGTCGTAGCGGCTTCATGACGAAAACTCTTCCGTTGAAGCAGGCTTGGTGATGATTGGACGGCTGTCCAAGAACCTTCTCTATCTTTGCGGCAGAAAAGAGAAACGTCTCCTGACGCAGTGGATAGCACAAAAACTAAAGGCGAGGATCTGGCGGATATCAAAAAATGCCCATCGTAGCGGCAAAGAAACCACAAAACCGCCCGACGAAGCAGAACGAAAAGATTGGCAGGAGTTCTGATATTCAAAACATGATCCCACCCGCCGTTGCTGCTTCGATCTCTGAAAGCTTCCGATGCAATGGGGAGAAAATGAACCGACTGCGCTTTAGACACATCCTCCACTTTAGCAGTTTGAAATGCAGGATTGGTCCATTGTTGCGGTTAAATTCTCAACAAACTTCCGCTACGGCGGCTCCAAAAAACCAGGGAAGCACAATAAAAAGATAAATCGCTGTAGCGACTCCATACTTGAGAAACCATCCATTATAGCACGTTAAACATGAAGATCCATCTGCTATAGCGGCTCACAAGAAAATTTTCTGAATTAGTGAAAAAACCAAAATATTGAAACTTTCCCATGATAAAAACAAGCCATAAATGCTGGATTTCAAAATTCAAATTGCCTAAGAAGCAAAACTAAAATTTTAAAAAAGGGGAGGGGGCCTAAAAATGCTAAATTTTGTTGGTGTATTAGTTGCAACAACAACAATTGGCGACTGGATAGCGAACACAAATCTCTGGAAAAACTAACTTTTAAGATCAAAAACTGCTTTATGGAATTCTCTTAAATCAACTCATCCCAAACTTTTCAAGATTTCTTTAAGATGTCCAGACCTTTCTAGGAATGTAATATTTAGAACTTTAACATTGATTATGGTCCACTAGGGTAGGGTAACCAGGTTTTTCAAGTCCCTATAACTCTTCAGAGGCCAAAATATGGGTTTCATTTACTCCTGCATTCGGTAGCTTATAGCTCAGACACCACAGGATCGTAACAGAGTGTGGACAAACATATTCGTTTGTTCCTCATTGCCATGCCTTTTTCATTCTTTTGATTCTTTTAGACTTTTGTCCTTTTGAGTCTTCCCAAATTTCTCTTTTTGAAACTTGGTTTAGGTTCTTCCATCCATAGTGTCCTTTTGTGTGAGTGATAGTTTGTTTTCGGCTCACGAACAGAGAAGAACCTCTGAGCAATTTTATCCCTTTACTCATTTTATTCAATAAGTCTTTTGATATATGATTTCTTTTTGATAAATTTTGACTCTTTTAAGCCTTCTGGATTTTATTTGTGGCATGGGATCATTTTAAATACCATACACTTGTCCAACTTGCTTCCTTTCTGTGGGTCCATTGTTGTTAACTTCCTAGGAAATATTTAACGTGAAGTGGATGGAGCCCCAAAATAGTATTATAGACTCTTCTTACCTTAGTTATTTAACAGGGTTTAAAATAGGACTTCAATGTGTTCATAAGATAACATCCCTTCAAATAGTCTATCAAATTAAAGAATCTTATCCTGATATATTTTCTAATAATAGGTAAATCCAATAAGCATCCTTCTGGTCAAAAGAATATTTGTAGTTTGCCCAAATTCCAATGTCCCCCAATGCCAAAAGTTGATCTGGATTATTTGAAAACCAGAATAAAGCAAATAGAACAAACTAAAATAAAGCAGTAGCAAAGAAAGCAAAGCAAATCTAACTAAAGCAAACCTAACTATGAAAAAATGAAGCAAAAAAAAAAAGTTTATTTATGTATAGAAAAATTCAAAAGCATCAAGTAAAATAAGGTTTGAGAACCAAACCATTGACTAGCAAATTCTCTTCCCACCCCTGCAAATGCTGTAACTTGTATGTCGAGGGGCCTATCTTTTCTGCAATCTAAAATGGGCCTATCCATAAATGTTGAAACTTAGTGTGCTTACCCTTTTCATCATGCGGGTGATCCCACTTTAGAACTAAATCTCCTACTTCAAACTCTTTATTCCCAGACTTGTGCTTGTTAAACCATCATTTTTCACAATATTTTGCTGGTGCTTAAACCTTTCCTTGGACTTGGATCTAGACTCTTCTAGTTTCAACAGAGTGTTGATTCGGGCTTGTAAAACCTCACTATTAGACCCTCTAGATGCTTGGGCTAACTGATAGGAAGGAAATAATATGTTAGGGGGCAGGATAACTTCCTTTCCATAAACTAAGGTATAAGGTGACACACCTAAGGAGTTCTTGGGTATAACTCGATCATCCCAAAGTGCATTAGGAAGAGCTATATGCCAGCTTCTCTGGTTTTCTATGACTGTTTTCTTTAGAATCCTAATGAGATTTTTATTAGTAGACTCAGCTAACCCATTACCTTGTGGATAATAGTTAGCAGAATAATGTAATTTAATTCATTTTTCATTAGCAAATGCAGTAAGCTTAATTGACGGAAAATAAGATGCATTATAAAAAACCAGGCAAATTGGAACCCCAAACCCGGTCATAATATGGTCTTGTAAGAAATCCATAACCGCATCTTCGTTTACTTTCTATAATGGGATTGATTCCACCCATCTGGTAAAATAATCTGTGGCCATGAGGATGTACTTGTGTTGCATTGAATAATTTGGATTAATCTCTCTGTTAATATCAATTCCCCATTGCTCGAATGGTTCAGAAATAATAACTGATTGTAGTGGCCTTACTGCCTTTGCTTATTCTTCCACCGCAACTTTGGCATATATCACACTTCCTTACGTAAGCGTGAGCATCTTTAACAAGGTTGGACAATAGTATCCAGCCCTTAGAATCTTATGTGCTGTAGTGTCTCCTGAAAAATGACCTCCAGCAGGGCCATCATGCAAATCTTTAACGGATTTGGCTGCATCTTCTCGTTCCAAACATCTGAGAAAAACTCCGTCATAGTTTTTTTCTGAAAAGAAATCCATCAATTATATGATATGACACTGACTTTAAGCGTAATGTTCTTCTTTGCTTGGAATTTCAATGTTCAGGCAAGTATCCCTGTTGAAGATAATGCACCAGGTCTCTGTACCAGGACTCTGGGGCTGTAAATATGGGACACATATCAATCATGTGCAATTCAGCCTCATTTTTCCTATCATCATCTTCATCCTAACTTTCAGCCATTAATTTGAAAAGTCCTTTCCCTTTGATGATAGTTGTTGGTTTAAATTCCAAGTCATACTCCTGTAAGATTGTCACCCAGTTTCCTCTTCTCTCTCCCAACTCCTTTTGCACTAAAAGAGTTCGGACTGCCTGGAGTGGAACAACTACTTGGTTCTGTTCTTAAGTATATATGGCTTGAATGGTTCTATGGCCTTGAAAACTACATATGTTTTTTTCTCAACTGCGGGGTAATTCAACTCAGCACCTTATAACCCAGTGCTCATGAACAATATGGGGTATTCATCTCCCCCTTCTTCTTTATGTGTGAGCACTACTGCTAGCGAGTTGTCTGAAGCAAAAGTGTATAGAATGAAATCTTTCTCAAAATTAGCACTTTTGAGAGAAGGTGCATGCGCTATTGTTGTTTTAATTTTGTTGAATGCACTTTTCTCTAAGTCAGTCCATTTAAATTGAACACTTTGCTTGACCATCTATTGCAAATGTTTGACTATTTGAGAAAAATCGGGCACAAACCTTTGCACAAAGTTTATTGTCCCCATGAAAGACTGCATACCTTTCTTGTTATGGGGTAAAAGGATATGTGCTATAGCTTTAATCCTTTCTGGTTCTATGGAGATCCCTTTCTTAGAAATTATATGACCCAAAGGCTTTCCTTCTAATACAACGAAAAACCATTTCTTTGGATTTAGGTAAATTCCATATTTCCGACATTGATAAAAAATTTTCCTTAGATGAAAAATATGTTCTTCTCTTTTCTTGGAGAAAACTGTAACATCATCCAAATAAACCACCACACTGTGGCCAATTAAACTGCGGAAAGCTATGTCCATCGCCCTTTGGAATGTTGCTCCAGTGTTAATAAGACCAAAATGCATATTTCTGTATGCAAAATCCCACCATTTAGTTCTGAAAGTGGTCTTCAGTCGATCTTGTTCGGCTACCAACACTTGGTTATAGCCTGAAAATACGTCTAGCAGAGAGAACAACTCGGAGCCAGAGACCATTTGCAATATCTGCTCCATGGGTGGGATAGTGTAGTTATCTTTATCCGAGGCACGATTTAGATTTCTGAAATCCACACAAAGTTTAATTTCAGCAGACTTCTTTCTCACTGGTACCAAATTTGCAACCCACTCTGAGTGTAACGCTCTGAATATAATCTTGGCATCAAGAAGTTTCTTGACTTCATTTTGAATCAGGGTTCTAATTTAGGATGCATCTTTCTCAAGGGTTGCTGAAATAGTTTAACTCCCACTTTAATTGGGACTACATGCTGTATGATGCGGGTGTCGTAAGTCTTAAGATATTCATATGTCCAAGCAAAGACATCCTTATATTGTTTAAACAAGCTAATAAATTTTCTTTTTTCCCCTGGTGAGCAGTACTTTCCCAAGTTTACATATTTGGGTTCCACTTCTAACCCTAGATTCATCATCTCAAATTGCATAGATGAACTATGCATTTTGATATTTGTTGGCCTTATGAACTTGTTATTTGGATCAAACATTCCTTCAAAAGTTCCAACCCCTTTGGTTATAAAGTTGCAATTTTGGAGATTTGCTTGATGTTCCTCATCATCAATTGCAGACCCTTTAAAATTCTCATCATTACTTAGAAACTATATGATTTGTGGATCATCATCGAACACTCTCAAATTAGTGATATTTTCAGGTACAACAAGCCTGAAAACCAATTCAATTGTACATCTATTATTAGTAGGAACAAGTCTTGCAGCTGAAGTAGCTAACAAGTCAGTTGCTGCATTTTTCAACCTAGGAATTGAATTAATATTAAATGCATCAAAATTTACTATGAGGTCCCAAACTTCACTTTGATAGCCTTTTAAATGCGGCGATAGACAATGAATTGTGTTTTGCACCTATTTAACGATAATTTCAGAATCACCATAAACTTTTAGATTTTTTACTTTGAACTCAATTGCTTTTTTCAAACCTTGGACTAATGCTTCGTACTCGACTGTGTTATTGGTACATTCAAATTATAATATACAAGAAAGAAAATGTTTATTGTTTTCTGTATCGATCAGGATACAACCAACTCCTGATCCTTCCTGAGTTTTTGAACCATCAAATTATACAACCCAAAACCTATCTGCTAATTCTACTGTACTAGTGCTACTTTCTACATTTGAGACTAAGTTAACTATGTTACAGTCAATTTTATCAGCCCGCGAGAACTATAGGAGCTCGGCCTGTGTATCTGATCCATTGTTGGCTTCTACCACTTGGTAATTTCCTGGTTCAAGTTCAATAAAATAATTTCCCAAAACCGAATGTGAAAAATTTACCGGTTCATTCTTCCCTTCTAGCTACGTCACATTAAACTTCATATGTGGCTCCCTTAATAATTTAATCTGATTCTGACAGTTGTTACAAGGAAACGATAAATGTGACTAGTCAGTAGCAAAATAATCATCTAATTTCGTAGACCTGTCCCTGCTCAAAATTAGGCCATACGCCTCGGGTATGTCTACTACCATAATGTCTATAAATTGGCACAATCTTTCATATGCAGCTAAATGTATCAGTACATCATTCATCTCTACCACTACCTTCACTGTTGTTCTATCCAATTGTATGATTTTGCCTACAGAAGGTGTGGGTTGTCCATTTATTTTTTTACAGACTGAAAGAGGCATAACATTTGTAGCTGCTCCATAGTCTACAAGACAATTGTGCACATTGTGATTAAAGATCTCGAAAGTGAGCAGAAATGGTAATGTTCTGGATTTGGATTTACCCCCTATAATTGCTTCATTGATCTCTTCGTCAAACTGAATATTATCTTGGGGTTTGTGTATGGGTGCATCAAAGGCTTCCAAGAGCTTCTTTCTCTGTTGTGGTAAACTACACATTTCGAACAAAGAAATATTGGCTTTAGTCTTTTTTATATTCTCTATTATATCATACCCCATCTCACTGTCTGTTGAACTTTTTTTGATACTTTCTACCTTATTTTGTGCATCCTTTACTAGCCTACTGATTGAGGGGACATTCTACCTTGTTATGATCAAATCAATTATAGTTTGAGTATTATTTCTGATTTTCTTCACATTGTCCTGAATTCTCTTAATCTTGGGCAGTAATGTATTATCCTCAATCAGTGGACCCTTTCTTCTAGTTGTAACATTTATAGCTGACAGTTGTATTTCCTTAGTAGGTTCTTCATCCTCTAACACCAACATGGGTGCACAATCCCAAAAAACCATGGAAGTTTCCTTCGATGCCTCCTCCGATCCATGAGTCTTTTCCTCTTCGACTACAGTTTTTGTTAATTTAGAATCTAGCAACTGATTCATAACCAAAGTCATGGAGTTAATCCAGTGTGGGAAGTTCCTTTCAGAGTGGGGCTGTTGATGAGATATGCAACAAATTTCCATTCCAACTTTAGTTAAATTCATAGCAGACGCACTGTGCGTGGGTGGTTGGGATGGGCCACTTTCATCTCTTCTCTTGTAATAAGGCTTGAACTGTTTCTTGGCTTCCTTTTCTTTCTCCATGTCCAAGATTTTGTTGGATAACTTCTGTACCATTTGACCACATTTTCTAATTCATGAGAATTTTCATCCTTGGGCCTTGTCAACAACAACGATTTATTATCACCAAAATTTCATACTTCTAGTTCTACAGAATATTTATTTACACTTTCAAGCTCAACTTCTATTTTTTCAGCCTCCTCATAAGTTTCCACCAAGGAAGGATTTCCTGATATTTTAACAAACATTGTTATGTTAGGGCCAAGGGCTGAAGTGTAATATTCAATTAAAGTCTCTTCAGCAGGATTTATGGCAACGCTGAAATTATTTAAATGTGCAACAAATCTCTGACTAAAATCTTGCACTTTCTCTTTCTTTTCTTTCCTTAGAGACAGTAATTCCTTCATCAAGGAAACAATAGTTCTTTGGCTCCCAAACTTATTCTTAAACAATCTTTAAAAAGTATTCCATTCGGTGATTGAATTTTCTTGTAAGCCAAAATACCATGACACTGCTTTACCTTTAAAAGTGTGCGGGAATAGTCTGCACACTACATCTTCATGCTCTATAGCCAAACCTTCTAAGGCTATGAAAAAGCTCTGCAGGTGATCATCTACAGGAATGCCTTCTCCCGGATCAAATTTAGGTAATGAATTTTCAAGATTCTACGGTAAAGCATGTAATGGATGGGTCAGGGTGAGTGGAGACCTGGCCCTCCAAGATGGTGGTGGATTAGCCTGATTTGCATTCGGGTTCAGAGGTGCATTTTTGGCCATGATTCTTCGAGGAGATTGAGGTGGGGATTGGAAAGGAGATTGAAATGGAGACCGAAGAGGTGAACCGTACGGGGATTCAGGTCCTAATTGGGTAATAGGTTGGTCAATTTCTTGTAAGGATAAATCTACCAACTCTTTGAAATTTCCTACTAAGACTGAATTTTCTGTGTAAACCAGATCACTTCTACGAGCTGGTCTTCTTGGTAAGTCTAGGATATTCAGAAATCCTCCAAGATTCTTTTCATATGATCTTGTAATTTTGCTTAAATCATTTACTACTTCAAAAGAAACAGGATACAAATTTTCTCAATCTTCTGACTCAGGGTTAACTCTTTCTTCGGGAATGGAGCCTTTGGGAAAACTAGTTTTTTAACTATCACTGGTGAAATGATATTGAGAAAATGGATTTCCTCGGCCAGCCATGCACTGGCAGCCCTCCTTCTAGCGCCAAAACTAGTGATGCCTGGAAAATCCCAGGTACCGACATTAGGGATTCTCCCCAATAACCGTTCCCAATTAGATCGTTTATCGTTTCGTGTGGGGGGTCCGGTTAGCGGCTTGACTACCATAGAGTTAAATGAAGCTTTAAATCTATTTTACCGGTTGCGGCTCGGTCCACCATTTATGTGTGTTTTTTATGTTTTATAAATTATATGCAAGTTCCTAAATTAAGTGCAAATGATCAGACAATAAAGGGTTCACAATGTGATGCGCAGGTTCTTACCTCTCGTCTTATCCCCTTGGTTCCTAAATCATAGAAAGCAAATAACAGCTATGCTAAACTAAACTATACTATCTAACCTATCCCCATGGAGCAAGATTATTATTTGTGTGAGTAATGTACTGTAATTTATGCACAAAAAATCTTACGGATAGTTGATATAATTCATAATACATAAACATAGTAGAAAATTAACATAGAGATAGTTCAGTGTTTGTTAAGGCATTCATTACATCATTTGTTGCATAAGCTTCATAATAATGAAAGGAAATCATTCACAACATAGAAGTAGTTTAGAAGTTAGAACAATCTCACAAATTTGTAGGGTAAGATAAAACAGAAATAATTCTATATTCAACCATCTACACAACATGCATTTGAAACTCCAACAGCTCCTTCTCCAACAGAATTTTAATCCTCTTTATTATAACAAGAAATAGTTTTTCTTACAACAAGTATTTCACATCTTAGAGCTAGAAAAGTCCCTCTGTCATTCGATTCCACCTATATTTATACATGCAAATATGACCTTTGGTCTCCCTACCCTTTGGGCTTCCTTAACTTTCAGTTACATAAAGTTTGTCTTTAGTGTGTTCAAAAAGTAAATACAAAATATTACAAATATATCCATGTGAGAATAGGACAAAACCACTTAAGTGGACCCAATCAAACTATTTATGAATTTCTTCAAGGCTGAAGCATCTGAGGCAATTGTCTCAAACTCTGTGGGCTCTAAAAATATGACCATGACCTCATGCTTGGACAGCTGGCATTTTATGTCTGCTACTCTTGCAGGGGTCACTCTCAACTAATATTCTAGTAGACAGTTATTAACTGCTTCCCGAGACACCAAACTATTTATCACATTTGCATCTAAACCTTTAACCAGCTGAATATTTAACTCATGTGCTGGAAATTCCTGTAGCCATTGTGTTGAAGAGGTCAGACATTTGTTGTGAGTTGTCAGCATCTTCTTGTAAAATTATACACATTTGTCCGTTGTCTTTTCCACTGCTTCCATCAACCTTTCAGCAGCTCTACTACTGAAACTTACAATATCATATTCGATCTGCAACTTCTCCGGACTTTTTATAGGTGTGTTTTCTGGATGCTCTATGTTTGTCTCTAACCATGTCAGCTGGCCTTGTAGGGTCTCCGCAATTTCCTAGGTTCTATCCTTGAATTTACTAGCCACTGTTGAGATCTCCTGTAGTCGATCTTCGGCTTGCTTGATCTGGAAAAATTCTTCCTCCAGTTTGACATGTACTTGATACATTTTCCTCCTAAGTAAGAGAGCATGCTCTCTTAGAGGTTCTATGTCTATTTTCCTTTCATTGGCTGCCTTCAAAAGCACTTCTAAGGAACTGTTTCGTGCTTCAAGTTCTGTGATTCGAACTCTGTTCTCCTCTTCTTATTGATCAACTGTTGATTTCTGAATTTCCATTTCTGCTATCTTGCTCTCTAACTTCTGCTTTTCCCTATCAAGGGTCATGTTTGACTGTTTCAAATTATCCATTTCTTCCCCTAGGATTTCATAATCCTGCTGAAGCTTTTCATAGTCTGAAAGAGTAGCTTCATATTTTCTCTTAGACTCTCGACCTATTATTTCCTCCTTCCTTAAAATCTCTTTAATTTCTGCCATTTTACCCTTATATTGATCAAGGGTTTCCGTGAGCCTGCTAATATTATGAGCATTTGCAGTTGCAGTTGCAACACCCATGGAGACCATTTGCTTGGGATCTTCTTCTAATTTTTTTATGACCGTCTTCTCGGTCACTATGGTGATTCTGGGTTGAGTTCCCATATTTAAAGACTTCTCAGTCTTCCACACAATAGCCTTCCCTTTGGGATCAAAATATACGTCCTCCAAGCATGCAACTTTATGTTGTTTAGATGGGGTAAATGGCACCAAACCCAATTCAACCATCGGGAGATTCCCTCTGGTAAGTATGTTGCTTGAAGTAGAAGGGAGGTTCTCCGGATTGTCCCGAGTAGGACTATGTCCCTGATTTTCGCCATCCAGGTCCTCTTGATCTTTCTTTCTCTATTCTTCCATGGCCTCTCCCTGGTTTTGTGCTTGCTGCTCTGGATTTTGAGCTTCTTAAGCTATTGACCTTTCCAACTCTGCAGTCTTTTCTTTGATTGCTTCTTCTTTGTTTCTCTGGTCTTCCTCCTGCTCCTTTCTAGAAGTTTCTTCTTTCTCTTTTCTGGTAGCTTCTTGCTCCTCCTTTTCTTGCTGGGCTTCTTTAGCTAAAAGCTTTCTTGCACCTTTTGGCAGTCTACGAGCAGTCTCTTCTTTTGCTTTTCTTGCAGCTTATTGGTCTTGTCCCTTTGGTTCTGAATTGTTGTTTCCACTGCCTTTAACTCCATCTATTGATGTATTCCTTTTAAATTTCCCATTCAAAGCGGTCATGCTGCAAATATTACTATACTTTTCTTCATCCTTGTCCACATAATGTTCATATTCAAAATTTACCTTAAGGAGGGCTTGATGGGATGCAACCATATCCTGTGAGTCATTGCTAGAAATCTCTTTTCTCTGAAGTGAAATCTTTCCAGTTCCTTAATGGACTCTGGGGCACTCTTTACTTTAGAAAACGTATAACTCCCCACCTAAAAAGGTAGTGGTGGAAACACAACATTTTTCAAATCAAACAAGTGACTTCCAAAGCCATCTAAGAAAAACTGTCTTACGGCTTCCTTATGAACTATGTAATCTGTAGCATATCTTGGAAGCAATGAGGGTGCCTTAGTCCCCCCATACATTCTAAGGTATGTACCTTCTTTAGAGAAGAAGTAATCCCCAAAATCTTTGATAGATTCCAAAGCTCCTTCGGATAGGCACTTACACTCCTCCAGAAAAATTAGTTGGTATAGAGGCATCAGGAATTCTTTACAGATTGGCTGGTAGTGACTGTGGTATTTGTGGGCTCCCAGTATTTGATATGATGTGTAAGTAGAATATTTACCTCCTTTCCACTGGTAGTTGAGTCTCTCAAATGGGTGAAAGCAAAGTATACAATCAATAAAAAAGGACCCCATGTAGAATTCATATTTTATCTGGTGCAAACCTTCTTGGGCTACAATAATGGAAGTAGATAGACTATTGGATACTATATCAACACAGTTGAAAATTGTCCCTTTCATGGCTACATAGTAAATCAGTGGGATCCATCCAAACTTATAAGTTCTACCATCAACTTTGTCGAAAATCCTACTCATCATCAGTACTACCATTATGTATGGGGTACGCAAATGAGCAGTTTCGTATTCCCCTGATTGCGTGTACCTGAAAGTCTTTCCCTCAACTACCATCATCTTTGTTGTAGCTATGCAATCAAACTTTAAATTTCTGACCCGGTCAGTTGTCATGCTAATTTCTGACGGAGGTAGACTATATGATTTTGATATATATCCAGGTGTGAAGGATGGAAATCCTTTGTCCTCCATGCTTTTCATTATAGTCCCTACTACGTCCACTTTGCGAAGAATCCATCCGATGACCTCTGCACACGGGAACATCTCTGGCCTAGTGGATATCTTGGTGATTCTAAATCTTAGTATATTATCATATAAGGCTAGGTATTCCAACCTTGCCTCTGGAACCTTCTTCTCCACAAGCATGTGGTAGATTTGTCCCCATTTGAACTCGCGTTTTGCCTCGGTGACTGACTTTGTATATTCATAGATTATTTCTACCCTTGGTGTGGGTGAGATTTTTGCATCTGAGTTAGAATCTACGATCTTTATCTTCTTTTTCCCCTTTTTCATCATACTGTCTGGCATAAGTTGTGACTACAATACAACAAAAATGTTTCAGCATTTATATCATTAAAAAACTTATGCATTTTAACAAGAAAAATTCGATGACTATGAAATGCTAGGGAAACAACTTTAAGAAATGACACTAGCATTCTGCATTACCCCATTATCCTCTCCCATCGAGACAAGAAAAACACCCCGCAGCTTAGTAGGTCAAAACTTAGGTTAAAAAACCCCTGCACAGGTGGGCCTCGACCTCTGGATCCTATAATGGAAAACAATAACTAAAACACCTACAATACCCTTCCGCCCACAACCACGAAAATTCTAAGCAGGCCACAGCCTGCAGGAAATGCTCTAAGGCTCGACGGTGGCGATGCCCTAGGTTCAAACCACGAGGCTCAACATCCCGCGGCTGGGTGATGCTACACCATACCCAAAACCAAAAGGATTTGCTAGAAACGCAAAAACCGCAACCTCTATTATCGCCCAATGACAAGAACCAGGTAAGCTCCATGCCAGTGAAAATCTCGGGCCTCTAGAGATTCATCATGATCTAACAGGTTTGCGGGCAAAAACGCCTCTGAATGGACTGGTGAGGTTCTATGACCAAGTAAGGCGGCCACAACAAGTTTAAAACCTTAAAAGGAAATGATGAAACCACAAATGCAGGGAGGGCACCATTTTAAACCTAAAAATGAAAATACCTACCCACCCCTTCTCGAAAAATTAACAACTGACGGCTCTAAGCTCGACTTAAATCACTAATAAAAAAAGAAGGTGAGCCAGAACCTACCTGGAAGGCGACGGTCTTGACAAACAGTCGTGGATGCTTTGTTCAATGTGCCATGTGAGCTCCAACAGAGGCTTCCGCCAATCACGCGAAATCTCAAAAGGGATAACAGCTTAGAAAGCTCATCGTAAAACAAACAATAGTAAAAAACATTCCCCCCGACACATATAAATAGCTAACTAATGGATAAGACCAATTAAAACGGTGGGTAAATAATTTAAACACCGCACGCGCGAGATCCAAATGCCGCTAGCGCCAAAACACAACACATCGGGTGACTGCATATAAGTCAACATCAAAACAACCTCGACAAAGATGGCTCTAACACCACCACACAGGCTGCAACTACCAGCTCAAGAACCAGAAATACGCCCACATTTCTTTGTGGCTTAGGCAGTCAAAAGGCATTGAAAAGCAATCATGGAAGACTGCCGCCATAGCGGCTTGATGAAGAAAACTCTTCCGCTGAAGAGGGCTCGGTGAGGATCGAGTGGCTTTCCAAGAACCTTCTTTTCCGTTGTGCCAGAAAAGAGAAATGTCTCTCGACGCAGTGGAAAGCACAAAAACTAAAGACGAGGATCTGGCGGAAAGCGAAAAAATGCCTGTCGTAGCGGCAAAGAAACCAAAAAACTACCCGACGAAGCGGGACAAAAAGATCGGCAGGAGTTTCGATATTCAAAACACGATCCCACCCATCATTGCGGCTTCAATCTCTGAAATTTTTCGATGCAGCAGGGAGAAAATGACCCGAATGCGCTTTAGGCACATCCTCTGCTTTAGTGGTTTGAAAAGTAGGATCGATCCGTTGTTGCAGTTAGATTCTCAACAAACTTCCACTATGGCAGCTCCAATAAACCAGGGAAGCGCAATAAAAATATCAGCCATTGTAGCGGCTCCAGACTCAAGAAACCATCTTTTGTAGTGGGTCAAACATGAAGATCCATATGCTTTAGTGGCTCATAAGAAACTTTTCTCACTTAGTGAAAAAACCAAAATCTTGAAACTTTCCCATGATAGAAACAAGCCATAAATGTTGGATTTCAAAATTCAAATTACTTAAGAATCAAAACTAAAATTTCAAAAAAGGCGGGGGGGGGCGGGCGGGGCTCCCTAAAAAATGATAAATTTTTTTGGGGTAGTAGTTGCAGCAAAAACAATTGGCGACTGGCTGGCGAACACAGATCTCTGGAAAAACTAACTTTTAAGATCAAAAACTGCTTTATGGAATTCTATTAAATCAACTCATCCCAAACTTTTCAATATTTATTTAAGATGTCCAGACCTTTCTAGGAATGTAAGATTTAGAACTTTAACATTGATTATGGTCCACTAGGGTAGGGTAACCGGGTTTTTCAAGTCCCGATAACTCTTTCAAGGCCAAAATATGGGGTTCATTTACTCCTGCATTCGATAGCTTATAGCTCAGAAACCATAGGATCGTAACAGAGTGTGGACAGACATATTTGTTTGCTCTTCATTCCCATGCCTTTTGCATTCTTTTGATGTTTTTAGACTTTTGTCCTTTTGAGTCTTCCTGGATTGCTCGTTTTGAAACTTGGTTTAGGTTCTTCCATCCATAGTGTCCTTTTGTGTGAGAGATAGTTTGTTTTCAGCTCACGGACGGAGAAGAACCTCTCAGCAATTTTATCCATTTACTGATTTTATTTAGTAAGTCTTTTGATATATGATTTCTTTTTGGGAAATTTTGACTCTTTTAAGCCTTTTCTGGCTTTTATTTGTGGCATGGGATCATTTTAAATACCATACATTTGTCCAACCTACTTCCTTTCCCTGGGTCCATTGTTGTTAGCTTCCTAGGACAGATTTAACGTGAAGTGGATGGAGCCCCAAAATATTATTATAGACTCTTCTGATCTTAGTTATTTAACAGGGTTTAAAATAGGACTTCAGTGTGTTCATAAGATAACCTCCCTTCAAATAGTCTGTCAAATTAAAGAATCTTATCCTGATATATTTTCTGATAATAGGTAAATCCAATAAGCATCCTTTTGGTCAAAAAAATATTTGTAGTTTTCCCAAATTCCAATGTCCCCCAACGCCAAAAGTTGTGCTGGATTATTTGAAAACTAGAATAAAGAAAATAGAACAAACTGAAATAAATCAGCAGCAAAGAAAGCAAAGCAAACCTAACTATGAAAAAATGAAGTAAAAAAAACAAAAGTTTATTTATGTACAGAAAACTTCAAAAGCATCAAGTAAAATAAAGTTTGAGAACCAAACCATTGACTGGCAGATTCTCTTCCCACCCCTGTAAATCCTGTAACTTGTATGTCGAGGGGCATAGCTTTTCTACAATCTAAAATGGGCCTATCCATAAATGTTGAAACTTAATGTGCTTACCCTTTTCATCATGCGGGTGATCCCACTTCAGAACCAAATCTCCTACTGCAAACTCTTTATTCCTGGACTTGTGCTTGTCAAACCATCTTTTCACAATCTCTTGCTAGGACTTAAACCTTTCCTTGGACTTGGATCTAGACTCTTCTAGTTTCAGCAGAGTGTTGATTCGGGCTTGTAAAACCTCACTATTAGACCCTCTAGATGCTTGGGCTAACTGAGATGAAGGAAATAATATGTTAGGGGGCAGGATAGCTTCATTTCCATAAACTAAGGTATAGGGTGACACACCTAAGGAGTTCTTGGGTGTAACTCGATCATCCCAAAGTGAATTAGGAAGAGCTATATGCCAGCTTCTCTGGATTTCTATGACCGTTTTCTTTAGAATCTAAATGAGATTTTTATTAGTAGACTCAGCTAACCCATTACCTTGTGGATAATAGTTAGCAGAATAATGTAATTTAATTCCTTTTTCATTAGCAAATGCAGTAAGCTTAATTGACAAAAAATAAGATGCATTATAAAAAACTAGGAAAATTGGAACCCCAAACCTGGTCATAATATGGTCTTGTAAGAAATCCATAACCGCATCCTCGTTTACTTTCCATAATAGGATTTCTTCCACCCATGTGGTAAAATAATATGTGTTCGTGAGGATGTACTTGTGTTGCATTGAAGAATTTGGATTAATCTCTCCGATAATATCAATTTCTCATCGCTCGAATGGTTCAGAAATAATAACTGGTTGTAGTGGCCCTGTTTCCTTTGCTTGTCTTCCACCGCTTCTTTGGCATGTATCACACTTCCTTATGTAATGTGAGCATCTTTAAACAAGGTTAGCCAATAGTATCCATCCCTTGGAATCTTGTGTGTTGTAGTGTCTTCAAAAAAATGACCTCCTGCAGGGCCATCATGCAATTCTTTAACGACTTTGGTTGCATCTTCTCATTCCAAACATCTAAGAAAAACTCTGTCACAGTTTTTTTCTAAATAGAACTCTGTCAATTATCTGATATGACACTGAATTTAAGGTAATTCTCTTCTTTGCTTGGAATTCCAATGTTCAAGCAAGTATCCCTGTTGAAGATAATGCACCAGTTCTCTGTACCAGGACTCTGGGGCTATAAATATGGGACACATATCAATCATGTGCAATTCGGCCTCATTTTTCCAATCATCATCTTCATCCTGAATTTCAACCATTAGTTTGCAAAGTACTTTCCCTTTGATGATAGTTGCTGGTTTAAATTCCAAGTCATACTCTTGCAAGGTTGTCACCCAATTTCCTCTTCTCTCTCCTAACTCATTTTGCATGTAAAGAATCCGGACTGCCTGGTGTGGAACAACTACTTTGGTTCTGTTCTTAAGTATACGTGACCTGAATTGTTTCACCGCCTTGAAAACTACATAGGCTTGTTTATCAACTGCGGGGTGATTCAAATCAACACCTTGTAACCCAGTGCTCATGAACAATATGGGGTATTCATGTCCCGCTTCTTCTTTATGTGTGAGCACTGCTGCTAGCGAGTTGTTTGAAGCGAAAGTGTATAGAATGAAATCTTTCTCAAAATTAAGAATTTTGAGAGAAGGTGCATGGGCTATTATTGTTTTAATTTTGTTGAATGCACCTTTCTCTAAGTCAGTCCATTTAAATTGAACACTTTGCTTGACCATCTATTGCAAAGGTTTGACTATTTGAGAAAAATCAGGCACAAACCTTTGCACAAAGTTTATTGTCCCCATGAAATATTGCATACCTTTCTTGTTATGGGGTAAAGGGATATGTGTTATAGCTTTAATCCTTTCTGGGTATATGGAGATCCCTTTCTTAAAAATTATATGACCCAAAATATTTCCTTCTAATACAACAAAAACACATTTCTTCGGATTTAGAGAAATGCCATATTTTTGACATCGATAAAAAAATTGCCTTAGATGAAAAATATGTTCTTCTCTTTTCTTGGAGAAAACTGTAACATCATCCAAATAAACCGCCACGCTGTGGCCAAATAAACCGCAAAAAGATATGTCCATCACCCTTTGGAAAGTTTCTCCATCATTAATTAGACCAAAAGGCATCCTTCTGTATGCAAAAGTCCCCCATTTAGTTCTGAAAGTGGTCTTCATTCGATCTTGTTCGGCTACCAACACTTGGTTGTAGCCTGAAAATCCATCTAGAAGAGAGAACAGCTCGGATCCTGAGACCATTTGTAATATCTGCTCCATGGGTGGGACAGGGTAGTTATCTTTATCTGAGGCAGAATTTAGATTTTTGAAATCCACACAAAGTCTAATTTCACAAGACTTCTTTCTCACTGGTACCAAATTTGCAACCCACTCCGAGTGTCTCACTCTGAATATAATCTTGGCATCAAGGAGTTTGTTAACTTCATTTTGAATCAGGGGTTGTAATTTAGGATGCGTCTTTCTCAAGGGTTGCTGAAACAGTTTAACTCCCGCTTTAATTGGGACTACATGCTGTATGATGCGGGTTTCGTAAGTCTTGATATCTTCATATGTCAAAGCAAAGACATCCTTATATTGTTTAAACAAGCTGATAAATTTGCTTCTTTCCCCTAGTGAGCAGCACTTTCTCAAGTTTACATATTTGGGTTCTACTTCTGACCCCAGATTCACCAACTCAAATTGCATAGATGAACTGTGCATTTTGACATTTGCTGGCCTTCTAAACTTGTTATTCAGATCAAACATTCTTTCCAAAGTTCTAACCCCATTGGGTATGAAGTTCCCATTTTGGAGATTTGCTTGAAGTTCCTTGTCATCAATTACAGACCCTTTAAAATTCTCATCATTAGTTAGAAACTCTAGGATTTGTGGATTGTCATCAAACACTCTCAACTTAGTGATGTTTTCTGGTACAGCAAGCCTGAAAATCAATTCAATTGTACATCTATTATTAGTAGGAACAAGTCTTGCAGCTGAAGTAGCTAACAAGTCATTTGCTGCATTTTTTAACCTAGGAATTGAATTAATATTAAATGCATCAAAATTTACTATGAGGTCCCAAACTTTGCTTTGATATCCTTTTAAATGTGGCGATAGACAATGAATTGTGTTTCGCACCTCTTTCACCATAATTTCAGAATCACCATAAACTTTTAGATTTTTTACTTTGAACTCAATTGCCTTTTTCAAACCTTGGACTAATGCTTCATACTCGGCTATGTTATTGGTACATTCAAATTCTAATCTATAATAAAGGAAATGTTTATTGTTTTCTGGATCGATCAGATACAGCCAGCTCCTGATCTTTCCTTATTTTTTGAACCATCAAAGTATAAAACCAAAAACCTTTCTGCTAATTCTATTGTACTAGTGCTAATTTCTACATCTAAGACTAAGTTAACTATGTTACAGTCAATTTTATCATCCCACGAGAACTGAAGGAGCTCGGGCTATGTATCTAATCCATTGTTGGCTTCTTCCGCTTGGTAATTTCCTGGTTCAAGTTCAATAAAATAATTTCCCAAAACCGAATGTGAAAAATTTACCGGTTCATTCTTCCCTTCTAGTTGCATCACATTAAACTTCATATGTGCCTCCCTTAATACTTTAATCTGGTTCTGACAGTTGTTATAAGGAAACCATAAATGTGACCAGTCAGTAGAAAAATAACCATCTAGTTTCGCAGACCAGTCCCTGCTCAGAATTATGCCATACGCCTCGGGTATGTCTACTACCATAATGTCTATAAATTGGCACACTCTTTCATCTGCAGCTAAATTTATCAGTACATCATTCATCTCTCCCAATACCTTCACTATTTTTCTATCCAATTGTATGATTTTTCCTACAGAAGGCGTGGGTTGTCCATTTATCTTTTTACAGACTAAAAGAGGCATAACATTTGCAGGTGCTCCAGAGTCTACTAGACAGTTGTGCTGGCATTGTGATTAAAGATCTCGAAAGTGAGCAGAAATGGTAATGTTTTGGATTTGGATTTACCCCCTATACTTGCTTCATTGATCTCTTCCTCAGACTGAATATTATCTCGGGGTTTTTGTATGGATGCATCAAAGGCTTCCAAGAGCTTCTTTCTCTGTTGTGGTAAACTACACATTTCGAACAAAGAAATATTGGCTTTAGTCCTTTTTATATCCTCTATTATATCATACGCCATCTCATCCTCCGTTGAACTTTTCTTGATACTTTCTACCTTATTTTCTATAGCCTTTACTGGCCTACTGATCGAGGGGACATTCTTCCTTGTTATGACCAAATCAGATATAATTTGAGTATTATTTCTGATTTTCTTCACATTCTCCTGAATTCTCTTAATCTTGGGGAGTAATGTGTTATCGAGTCAATTAGTGGACCCTTGCTTCTAGTTGTAACATTTACAGCTGACATTTGTATTTGCTTAGTGTTCTTCATCCTCTAACCCCAACATGAGTGCACAATCCCACAAAATATGGCAATTTCCTCCAGTGCCTCCTCCAATCCATGAGTCTTTTCCTCTTCAACTACAGTTTCTGTTAATTTAGAATCTAGAAACTGATTCATAATCAAAGTCATGGAGTTAATCCACTGCGGGCAGTTCCTTTCGGAGTGGGGATGTTGATGAAATGTGCAAAAAGTTTCAATTTCAACTTTAGCTAAATTCATAGCAGATGGACTTTGCGTGGGTGGTTGGGATGGGCCACTTTCATCTCTTGTCTTGTAATAAGGCTTGAACTATTTCTTGGCTTTCTTCTCTTTCTCCATGTCCACGATTTTGTTGGATAACTTTTGTACCATTTTGACTACATTTTCTAATTCATGAGAATGTTCATCCCTGGGCCTTGTCAACAACAACAGTTTCTTGCCACCAAAATTCCGTACTTCTGGTTCTGCAGAATATTTATTTACACTTTCAAACTCAACTTCTATTTTTTCATCCTCCTCGTAAGTTTCCACCAAGGAAGGATTTACTGATCTTTTAACAAACATTGATATGTCAGGGCCAAGGGCTGAAGTGCAATATTCAATTAAAGTTTCTACAGCAGGATTTATGGCAGCGCTGAAATTATTTAAATGTGCAGCAAATCTCTGACTAAAATCTTGCACTTTCTCTTTCTTTTCTTTCCTTAGAGCCAATAATTACTTCATCAAGGCAGCAGTAGTTCTTCGGCTCCCAAACTTATTCTTAAACAATCTTTCAAAAGTATTCCAGTCCGTGATTGAATTTTCCTATAAGCCAAGATACCATGACGCTGCTTTACCTTTAAGAGTGTGTGGGAGTAGTCTGGACACTACATCTTCATGCTCTACATCCAAACCTTCTAAGGCTAAGAAAAATCTTTGTAGGTGATCATCTACAGGAATGCCTTCTTCTGGATCAAATTTAGGTAATGAATTTTCAGGATTCTGTAGTAAAGCATGTAATGGAGGGGTTAGGGTGAGTGGAGACATGGCCCTCTAATCTAGTGGTATATTAGGCTGATTTGCATTTGGATTTGGAGGTGCATTTCCGGCCATGATTCTTCGAGGAGATTGAGGTGGGGATCGGAAAGGAGATTGAAACGAAGACCGAAGAGGTGAACCGTACGGGGATTCAGGTCCGAATTGGTTAAGAGGTTGGTCAATTTATTGTAAGGATAAATCTACCAACTCTTTGAAATTTCCTACTAAGACTAAATTTCCCGTGTAAACCAGATCCCTTCTACGAGCTGGCCTTCTTGGTAAGTCTGGGATATTTGGCAATCCTCCAAGCTTCTTTGCATATGATTTTGTAATTCTCCTTAAATCATTTACTAATTCAAAAGAAACAAGATAAATATGCTCTATATATTCTGACTAAGGGTTAACTCTTCCTTCGAGAATGGAGCCTTTGGGAAAATTAATTTATGAACTATCACTGGTGAAATGATCTTGAGAAAACGAATTTCCTTGGCCATCAATGCACTGGCGACCCTCCTTCTAGCGCCAAAACTGTTGATGCCTAGAAAATATCAGGTACTGACAGTAGGGATTCTCCCCAATAATCGTTCCCAATTATATCATTTATCGTTTGGTGTGGGGAATCCATCCGGTTAGCAGCTCGGCTACCATAGAGTTAAAGGAAGCTTTAAATTTATTTTACCGGTTGTGTCCTGGTCCATCGTTTATGTGTGTTTTTTATGTTTTATAAATGATATGCAAGTTTCTAAATTAAGTGCAGATGATCAAGCAGCAAAGGGTTCACAATGTGAGTTGGTTCCCGAATCACAGAAAGCAAATAACAGCTATGCTAAACTAAACTATACTATCTAACCTATCCCCAGGGAGAAATATTATTATTTGTGTGAGTAATGTACTGTAATTTATGCACAAAGAACCTTACAGATAGCTGATATAATTCGGAATACATAAACACAGTAGAAAATTAACATAGATATAGCTCAGTGTTTATTAAAGAATTCATTACATCACTTACTGCATAAGCTTCATAATAATGAAAGGAAATCATTCACAACATAGAAGTAGTTCCGAAGTTAAAATGATCTCACAAATATGTAGGGTAAGCTAAAACATAAATAATTCTATATTCAACCATCTACATAGCATGCATTTGAAACTCCAACAGCTCCTTCTCCAGCAGAATTTTAATCCTCTTTATTATAACAAGAAATAGTTCTTCTTACAACAAGTATTTCACATTTTAGAGCTAGAAAAGTCCTTCTCTCATTCGATTCCACCTATATTTATACATGCCAAAATCACCTTTGGTCTCCTTGCCCTTGGGCTTCCTTAAATTTCAGTTACATAACGTTTGTCTTTAGTGTGTTCAAAAAGTAAATACAAAATATTACAAATATATCCATGTGTGAATAGGAAAAAACCACTTAAGTGGACCCAGTTAAACTATTTATGAATTGCTTCCAGGATGAAGCATCTGAGGAAATTGTCTCGAACTCTGTGGGCTCTAAAAATTTGACCATGACCTCATGCTTGGACAGCTGGCCTTTTATTTCTGCTACTCTTGCAGGGGTCACTCTCAGTAAATCTTCTAGTAGACAGTTACTAACTGCTACTTGGGCCACTAAACTCTTTATCACCTTTGCATATAAACCTTTAACCAACTGAATATTTAACTCATCTTCGTGTAGCTTATCCTTCAATTGTTTTAAGTGTTCTTCATGTGCTGGAAATTCCTGTAGCCTTTGTGCTGAAGAGGTCAGACATTTTTTGTGAGTTGTCATCATCTTCTTGTAAAATTATGCACATTTGTCCGTTGTCTTTTCCACTGCTTCCATCACCCTTTCAACAGCTCTACTACTGAAACTTACAATATCATATTCGATCTGCGACTTGTCCAGAATTTTTACACGTGTGTTTTCTGGATGCTCTGTGTTTGTCTCCGACCATGTCAGCTATCCTTGTAGGGTCTCCGTAATTTATTGGGTTCCGTCCTTGAATTTACTAGTTGATCTTCTGCTTGAGATCTCTTGTAGTCGATCTTCGGCTTGCTTGATCCGTAAAACTTCTTCTTCTAGCTTGACCTGTACTTAATGCGTTTTCCTTCTAAGTAAGAGAGCATGCTCTCTTAGAGGTGCTATGTCTATTTTCCTTTCATTGGCTGCCTTCAAAAGTACTTCCACGGAACTGTTCCGCGCTTCAAGTTCAGTGATTCGAACTTTGTGCTTCTTTGCTTGTTGATCAGCTGTTGATTTCTAAATTTCCATTTATGCTATCTTTCTCTCTAACTTCTTATTTTCCATATCAAGGGTCATGTTTGACTATTTCAAATTATCCCTTTCTTTCCCTAGTATTTCATAATCCTGCTAAATCTTCTCATAGTCTGAAAGAGTAGCTTCATATTTTCTCTTCAACTCTCGACCTATTCTTTCCTCCTTCCTTAAAAACTCTTTCATTTCTTCCATTTTACCCTTATATTGATCAAGGGTTTTAGTGAGCCTACTAATATTATGAGCATTTGCAGTTGTAGTTGCAACACCCATGGAGTCCATTTTCTTGGGATCTTCTTCTACATTTTTTACGACCATATTCTCGGTCACTGTGGTGATTCCGGGTTGAGTTCCCATCTTTAAAGTCTTCTCAGTATTCCACACAATAGCCTTCCTTTTGGGATCAAAATATACGTCCTCCAAGCATGCAACTTCATGTCATTTAGATAGGGTAAATGTCACCAAACCCAATTCAACCATCGGGAGATGCCCTCCGGTAAGTATGTTGATTGAAGTGGAAGGGAGGTTCTTTGGATTGTCCCGAGTAGGACTCTATCCCTTATTTTCACCATCCAGGTCCTCTTGATCTTTCTTTTCTTTTTCTTCCGTGGCCTCTCCCCGGTTTTGTGCTTGCTGCTCTGGATTTTGAGCTTCTTGATCTATTTACCTTTCCAACTCTGCAATATTTTCTTTGATTGCTTCTTCTTTCTTTCTCTGCTCTTCCTCCTGCTCCTTTCTGGCAGTTTCTTCTTTCTCTTTTCTGGCAGCTTCTTGCTCCTCCTTTTCTTGTTGGGATTCTTCAGCTAAAAGCTTTCTTGCACCTTCTTCTTGTCTATGAGTAGTCTCTTCTTTTGCTTTTCTTGCAGCCTCTTCCTCTTGTCCCTTTGGTTTTGGATTGCTGCTTCCACTGCCTTTAACTCCAACTATTGATGTCTTCCTTTTAAGCCGCCTATTCAAAGCATTCATGCTGCAAATATTCCTGTACTTTTCTTCATCCTTTTCCACATAATCTGCATATTCGAAATTTACCTTAAGGAGGGCTCGATGGGGTACAACCTTACCCTATGAGTCATTCCTGTGAAAGCTCTTTTGTCCAAAGTGAAATATTTCCAGTTCCTTAACGAACTCTGGGGCACTCTTGACTTCAGCAAACTTATAACTCCCCACATAAAAAGGTAGCAGTGGAAACACAACCTTTTTCAACTCAAACAAGTGACTTCCAAAGCCATCTAAGAAAAGATGTCTTACAGCTTCCTTATGAACTATGTAATTTGCAGCATATCTTGGCAGCAATGAGGGTGCTTTAGTCCCTCCATACATTCTGAGGTATGTGCCTTCTTCAGAGAAGAATTAATCCCCAAAATATTTGATATATGCCAAAGCTCCTTCGGATAGGAACTTACACTCCTCCAGAAAAATTATTTGGTACAAAGGCATCAGGAATTCTTCACAGATTGGTCGGTAGTGACTGTGGTATTTGTGGGCTCTCAATATTTGATATGCTGTGTAAATAGGAGCTTTACCTCCTTTCCACTAGCAGTTGAGTATCTCAAACAAGTGAAAGCAAAGTATACAATCAATCAAAAAGGACCCCATGTAGAATTCAGATTTTCTCTGGTGCAAACCTTCTTGGGCTGCAGTAATGGAAGTAGATAGACTATTGGATACTATATCAGCCCAGTTGAAATTGTACCTTTCATGGCTACATAGCAAATCAGTAGGATCCATCCAAACTTATAAGTTCTACCATCAACTCTGCCAAAAATCCTACTTAGCATCATTACTACCATTCTGTATTGGGTACGCAAATGAGCGGGTTCGTATTCCCCCTGATTGCTTGTACCTGAAAGACTTCCCCTTAGCTACCATCATCTTTGTTGTAGCTATGTAATCAAACTTTAAACTTTTGACCCAGTCAGTTGTCATGCTAATTTCTAACGGAGGTAGACTGTATGTTTTTTCTATATATCCAGGTGTGAAGGATGCAAATCCTTCGTCCTCTACGTTTTTCATTATCATCCTTGTTATGCCCACTTTGGGAAGAATCCATCCGATGACCTCTACGCATGGGAACATCTATGGCCTAGTGGATACCTTGGTGATTCTAGATCTTAGTATATTATCATATAAGTCTAGGTCTTCTGTAATATCCCAAATACTGATATTTTCTATTTCTATGCAAAGTTATTGAAATAGCTGGGCATGCAAACTGCCATGCAAAAATTCCCTATTTTATAGCTGAAATTAGGGTTAGGGTTTGTAGGATATAATGTAACACTTACCACTGATAAGCTGGATGAAATGCTCTTGAGAGAATATGCATGCATCAAGAGCCAATATGGAGATGAACTGGTCCCTTTTGCCTCCAGTGATACCCTAGTAGCATGAACCCAAAATCAGCTAAGGGTGACATCTTCAGTGAAGGAGGTGTCCGTTGAAGCTGATAATTTGCAGGATTTGTAGTGTTCCCATGCTGGAGAGGATTCCTGGCACATGCATAAGTTATGAGGTCTCTAGGCAGGCTAGCGAATTGATCTAGAGGTCTAGCTACTCATGCCCCCTTTATCTCAAAATTGCTGATAACTGCTCCGGATGAGCAAGACCGGATCTGATAATCACCGGGTACTGGAGTATGATACCGATGATGAGAATGGTGCCTGGGTTTTGAAGATAAACTAAGATATTGAGACCCAGCAAATGATTTGGGTTTTCCAGCTAAAAAACCCCCTTATGGCTACACATGTGCCCCTACAAACAATCTCTGATGGATACTGGATAACTATAAATGAATGAATAAATTGAAGAGCGGATGGTGAACCTAGATGGTTTACCCTGGATGAGACTAGGGCAGATATCTCACTGCCGAAACCCCATTAGCTGAAGACGTCGTCTTCAACCCCAACTGTTGTGGCCGCACGCTATGATGCTGCTCAAGAGCTCCAAAATCATATAATAATCAAAAGTAAAGTCTCCATTCACTTTATCTTTCTTTTATAACTTTCAACTACGAAAAACCCTAACTTTTGACCTAATTAGGTCACTTTAAATTCTAATTTGTAGTTGACTTGCATGCATGCGCATGGAGATTTAATCAGGTGCATGCATCATTAAATAATGCTTAGATATCATGCATGTCGGTGTCCTTTGGCTCTGGTGGCCCTCTTCGACCCAATGGTGATATAATATTGATGCCCTAGATTTTCTGTAGATGGCATCAGTCTTCAGTTGATTCCCTAACTCTCAGTACCCGCTTGAACCCACAGGGATCACATAGATTAGTAGGTTGGTCCTCAATGCCTACGCAGAAGAGGACATTACATTCCTCCCCGCTTGAGATTTCTTGTCCTCAAGCAACTGCAAATTGGATGTTGCAATACCTATTCTCCTTCCCATGTGGCATCCTCTGGAGGTAATTCTTTCCATTGGACCAAGTATTCTCTAATCACCTTGTTCTGGAGTTTTCTTTCTCGAGACTGTATGATCCTTTTAGGAACCAGTATCAATAGTCCCTCATCATCTGAAGGAGGTAATTCTGTTGAGGGGGCAATGTGTTGTCCAATGGTCTTTTTCAGGTTGGACACATGGAATACATTGTGAATTTTGCTCTCCTATGGCAGTTCTAGTTCATATGCCACCTCTCCCACCTTCGTGATTATTCTGTAGCGTCTGTAGAAGGGAGGTTTTAAATTTTTCACTCCTTTCTTCTTAAGTGAAGAATTTTTGTAGGGTTGGAGCCTTAAGTGTACCAGATCTCCTACTTCAAAGCTCTGCTCAACCCTATGTCTATTTGCATACAACTTTTGCTGATTCTGGGTTGTTTGTAAGTTCTCTTTCAGGATTTTAAGAATATCTTGACTGTCCTGTATCCAATCCTTTTCCTTAGGGGCCCTACTGTCTCCGAATGCTAAATATGCATAGTCCAAGGCCTCATAGCCATATAATGCCTTAAAAGGTGTCATCCTAATAGACATGTGGTAGGTAGTAATGTAGTAGTACTCCCCTAAGTGTAGCCATTTAATCCAGGTTCGTTGCTTCCCTGTTACATAGTTCCTCAGATATCCTTCAATCCACTTGTTGATAATCTTGGTTTGTCCATCACTTTGGGGATGATAACTCGTGCTAGTAGCAAGCTCGGTCCCTACTAATATGAATAGCTCCTATCGGAAGGCACCTGTGAATCTACTGTCCCGATCATTGACAATGGTCTTAGGTAACCCGTGTAACTTGAAGACCTCCTTGAAAAATAACTCAAATACTTGGGCTGTGGAGTAATCGGATGATATAGAAAATAAATGTGTGAATTTGGTCAGACGATCAACCATGACATATAAACAATCTCGCTCTTGGACCTTGGGAAATCCTATAGTGAAGTCCATGGAGACACTTTCCCACTTCTATTCTGGAATCGGTAGTGGCTGAAGCAACCCTGCTGGATGGATGTGCTCAAACTTGTTCTGTTGACAAATGCTACATTCCCGCACATGCTGCATAACCTCCCCCTTGAGTCCCGTCCATGAGAACCTCTCTCGGATCTTCCTGTAGCTATTCAAGAAACCCTGATGTCCTGATAGTGGAGAGTCATGTGTTTCCTATATGATTTTATTTCTTAAAGATGATTCTGGGACGAGTTATATCCTGCTCTTGTAATAGATGATGTCATCGACAATTCTATACTTGTCATCCTGAATCTGTCCATCCAATAATTTGCAAGCGAATTTATTTTTGTAGTACTCTACTAAGAGAAGAGCCCTCCAATCTGTAGATATACTCATGAGAGATAATGAAGCGGGTCGCCTGGATAATGCATCAGCTACTATATTATTCTTACCCTTTACATACTCTATCTCGAAATCGTAGGCTTGCACTTTGCTGACCCATTTTTGTTGGCGCTCATTCAGTTCCTTTTGCTCCAAGAAGTACTTGAGGCTATTATGATTTGTCTTGATTTTGAACTTGCTTCCCACCAGGTACTGTCTGAACTTCGTGGGAGCATGTAAGATGGCTAGCATTTCTTTGTCATATATGGAGTAGTGGCGCCCGCAATTCTACATTTTTCGACTCTCAAATGCAATAGGGTGATGGTTTTGCATCAATACTACTCCTAGCCCTTCCCCTGAGGTATCACATTCTACTACAAATGGTTGTGAGAAGTCTGGTAATGCTAAAACTGGGAAAGAACACATAATGACTTTCATCTCCTTAAAAGTTTTTTATGCTAATTCTATCCAGGTGAATGCCCCCTTCTTTTCGAGGTCTGTAAGAGGTGTGGCGAATTGGGAGAACCCCTTAACATACCTTCAGTAATAAGTGCAAAGGCCTAAGAAGCCTCTCAATTCTGTGACTGTTTTTTGCGCGGGTGAATCCCTGATAGCTCAGATTTTCTCCATGTCAACCTGTACTACTTTTTCATTGATTATGTGCCCTGGATACATCATTTCCTTCATGCCAAATTCACACTTGGAAATTTTTGCTTAAAGCGAGTGTTCTTCTAGAATGCATAATACTTCGTTTAGGTGTTTCAAATGTTCCTCCCAGGTTTTGCTGTAAATCAAGATGTCATCAAAGAATACTAGCAAAAACTTATGTAACTGAACTCTGAAAGTATTGTTCATGCATGACTGAAAAGTGGTTGGAGCATTGGTAAGTCCAAAAGGCATGACCAGGAATTCATAGTGACCATAGTGACAATGAAAATCTATTTTAGACATGTCTTGATCCCTTACTCGGATCTGATGGTACCCCAAGCGAAGATCAATCTTTGAAAAGTATTTGGAACCCCGCAGCTCGTCCATGAGTTCATCAATCCTAGGGATGGGATACTTGTTTTTGATGGTATTTTTGTTGAGTGCTCTATAATCGATGCACATTCAAAGTGTACCATCCTTCTTCTTGACCAAGACCACTGATGATGCAAAGGGGCTACAACTAGGCCGAATGTATCCAAGCTCCAGCAATTCTTTGATTGTCTTCTCAATCTCATCCTTGTATCTTTTGAGATGCTGATAAGGAGTGGTGATGACTGCCTGTGTCCCCTCTTCTAACTCAATGATGTGTTCAAAGCCCCTATCTAGCGGTCTACCTGCTGGAAGGTCCCAAAATACCTTTTTGTGTTTCTGTAATAAGGCTTGGATATCACCTGGGTGTTCTGTGATGTTCTCTGGAGGTTTCCTAAAGGTGACAAAACATTCTACAGCCCATTCTATGTCATATTTTTTGAGTACTGCCTCCATTCTCTATGAAGAGACCGGTTTTGGGGGATAAGTGTTCATGCCCCTCAAAACTACCTATTTTTCGTCTGACCCTTGGAATTCCATTTCCATTGCTCGGTAGCCTGTAGTATATTTCCCTATTGAATAAATCCATTGAACACCTAATACTACATGAGTATCTGCCACATCTGATACATAAAATAAATACATCATCTGGTAGTTTCCTAATGTGAAATTCAATTTTGGAATCCAATAGTTGCACTCCATGCTGGAGTTCCCGGCTACCGCTATAGTAAACCCTTCGAAATTCTTTGTCTAAATACCCCTCTTGGCTACCCAAGCAGAGTCAATGAAATTGTGGGTTGCTCCCCAATCAATCAATACTCCCACTATGTGGCCCTGTACTACTCCCTTGACCCTGAGAGTATGGAATCTCGGTACTCTAGACAACCTAGCAATGACTCCCTCTGGTGTATCACCCTGGAGTGATTCTTCCTCTGCTGCCCGTAGTTCTTTTGTTGCCTCTTGTTTATAGTCCTCCCCGTCACGTTCTGAATACACTTCGATGTAGTGAGCCTTTTCCTTCCCTACACACCTGTGTCCTGGCACCCATGGTTCCTGACAAGTAAAACATAATTTCTTTCACCTCAAATATTTCCTAGTGTCCTCCTCTAACCATGTTTTCCGGGGAAAATCCTACTGGAAAGTTGGTTTTGGGAGGGATCCTATTCTTCAGAATTGAATCTTGGAGATCTCTGGCTTTGCTAATGGCATCCTGTAGAGTGGGGGGTTTGTAGGCTTTCACCCATCCCCGTAGTGGCTCTGTCAGGGCCTCAGTGAACAACATCGTCAACCTGCTCTCTAACACATGTGTTACCATGACCGCTATCCTCTAGAATTCCAAGATGAAGGCTTTTGCGCTACCTGTCTGTTTGAGTTGAGCCAAATCTCTGAAATGTATCTCTGGATCCTTCATGTCAAACCTCTCCATGAGTTTCTGAGTGAGATCACCATAGGAGTGAATGATGTTGTGACCCAATGTCACTAATCCGTGGTACCACCACTCATGAGCCTCTCCGTCCAAGTGGAGTGTAGCCAATTTAAAGGCATATGTCTCTTTCATGGGATTGAATTGGAAGTAGGTATCCAACTTTTGAACCCATATCCTCCCTGAACCTCTGCGAGTCCCATCAAAGTTTGGGATGGTCCACCTACCCAAGGTTTTCTACAACTCATAGTTATGATTGAATCCCTTGTTGAAATTCCTAGGCCTGTTCCTACTCTTCATGTTGAAAAAATCCAAAAAATACATGGCTGCATGAAACTCATCCCCCAAGTCCCTGTATTCCTACAAATAAGCCCCAAAGGGTTCACTAGGTTCTACCTACATGACTGGACCTCCTAATCCATTTGCTAAGAAGTGAGTCATAGTAGGCATGTTGGAAGGTTTGCTATATATGTGAGGTGTATTCTGTATATTGGTGTATGCAAACTTCCCACTGCTGCTTGTAGATCCTCTGCCTATTGGTGAGGGAGGTGTACTGTTGTTACCTAGTTCTAGTTTCGTCGATAATATGTTGATTGCATTGAGTACATCTTTTTTCCCTTTGGCTAAGTCTTGCAATGCAGATACTAAGTTGCAAAAATCCATTATGTCCTCATCTTCTCCCGTTCCTTTTCCCCTGTCAGAGTGTATACCTGTTGGGTCCATGTTTGAGTTGGTATCTTCTAGTTGGATATCCTCAAAGTCCTCTGTGTACCTACCCCTTGTTTTCCTATAGGTTACAAAAGTCTCCTATTATGTATTCATCTACTTCTCATGTTCAAGCCCACAGCTGGCAAGGAACATGCTCTGATACCACTGTAATGTCCCAAATACTGATATTTTCTATTTCTGTGGCGTCCTCGACCCTCCGACCAACGAAGAGGAAGTTACCCACACCACGCTAACGGGCAAACAGCCCCATGAACATGAACAGACATCAATGCTGAAATTAAAAAGCTTAACATAACACATCCTAAGATGCATAAAACATACAAGGATACATAGTTACTCAACATTCAGCGGAAGCAAACATATACATTCCAGCATTCCACATGTTCATCATAATTCATGAAATAGTAGATATAATTGCAAAGATAAAATAGTCATGAGTACTTATCTTTTAATGAAGAACTCTCCCGCAACCAGCTACGTCGCTGCAACGTTCCACCCAACCATAGGCCAGCGTGCTCATCAATCTCTCAGCAACACTGCCACCCCCGATCTGGGCATGATTCCTCAAGGAATAAGGGTCAATGCATGCTTACACATAGCCAAGGTTTTCTAATCAGCCAAACCCACACAGCAGGGTCTTACCAAGTCATCAAGGAGCTAAGACAGGCTAAATGCCAAGCTAGTGTCCTCAACACCAATTTTCTCATGCATACACAGCCTCTAATCCCACTCTCAACAGTCCGAAGACCGACCACAGCATACCGCAGCAAAACACCCCATTCACAGCTCTGTGAAGACAACCGGATGACAACCAGGTGCCAATCCCAACCAATAGGTGAAACAGCTCAAGTCCTCAAGACAACTCAGAGTTGTTCTTGGCCCTAGCATGGCCAAAACAACTCAGCACAACACCCAAAAGACGTCCACAGCCTTAGCATCCAAGAAGCAACCCAAAACCAGGGCAATTCGACAGCCCAACGCACAATGAAAACTATGGCGACCTTACACAGTCCCAAAAATAGAGGAGAATCCAAACTCCCAGTGTGGACAGAGGAAAACACAAACGCAGACCATAGTAGACAGCATACACGGCCACAATCGATAAGGAGACATACACATACCACCGAAACCGGTATGGGACACACAGGCACACAGCCCCGAGCGTGAATGGCTCCTGCACCAATGCAAAATTCCTATGCGTGAGAGGAGGAGAGAGAACGTTCGGCAATGGTGGAGGAAAAAACGCCAACTCTATGTGTGATCAGGAGGAAAGAACACCGCCCCCCGACTGGTAATCGAGACGAGAGAGAGAAGAAGGTGAAACCCCAAACAGAAATCACACACCCCCTTCACTCAGCCCTACGCGAGGAAGATGAACTGGCCTCCTCCTCCCGCGCATCCCTGCATGAGAGTGAACAGCTCCGCTTATGCACGCGAATGAACAGACAATCGGATCTGTGTGAGGATGAACAGACAACGACGAGAATGCCTTAGCAGTGGAGGGAGTGGAGTGAATGTTTCTTCTGCCCCAACGCAACGTGAAGAGGAGAGTCTGCTAGTGGAGTGGGCACGTGGGCAAGGACTGACAGTCCTGCCACAGCCACCACTACTCAGCAATAACTACCTCAACTACTCCACAAAACATTAAAGAGGTTGGATGAGACAAGGGAAGATGGAAAATCAAACAAGGCTTTCCCCCCCATAGACCAAGGTTTGACATCCCCCACACCCTTATCCTTTGGAATCATACCCTTTTCATTCAACGTTGCGCCGTCGTAGCTGGTTGTGGTTTATTTTATTTGATGTGCGTATTTACATGATGCCAAACTATAATGTGCTGGATAGCACGATATACCATCGACAACTATCCCCATTGCCGAAACATACACAACCAAATCGATGGTGGGGATTTTTCCTTTAGCTCCTCACCACGATTAATTACATTATATACATCATGCAAACGGGGTCAAAACCAGGGTGTTACATTCCCCTCCCCCTTGGAATAACACCGTCCTCAGTGTTCCAATACATAGGAATACATATACAATTGCACATCAAAATTTCAAAATTTTGCAGATATGTCCCACGTTCAATTATTCACTATGAACATGCAAGACCAAGCCCCTTGGCTTCCACGGACTTGTCCTGCTGGTTCTCAGCTTCCAGCTTATCCCGAAGTCTAGGAACTTTGTGGCTATTTCCCTCGTCATGTTCCCTCATTGGGCAGTCCCGACGTAAATGATGTCCTCCGCATTCCCAGCATTTCACTGGCTGCTTCATCTTTACCTGCTCAATTTCCTTTGAGTCTTCATGCCTGGAACGTTTCTTATCGGGTCACTTGGATGAATGTCCCATCGTTGATCCACCTTCCTTTCCTTTGCCGATTGCTCCCAGAAGGATTTTCACCTCCCTTTGCAAACCAATAGAGTCTTGCAAAATCTGGTGGTTCATTTCATTCTGCCTTTTCTGTATCTTGAGCATCTCCCCAAGATTTTCTTGGGTCTTGGCAATCATTTGAAGAAGACTTCCAGCCAAGTCCAACAACTTTTGATTTGCTGCCATGATCAATGTGCACTATCAGGTTTCACTTTTCTCACCTGTGAAATGCACCATTGAAATTCTGTCAGACCAAGCATAATATAAACATTAAAATCAGTTAGTTAATTACCCAATCGGCATGATAGTCCAAGTCTCATCAAGGAGGCTTTCATATTTTTCATGCCTTCCCAATAGGAACATGAGCTCATTCATGTCCATTCTTGGGCAGGGAATTAACTATTCCAGCATTCATAATTTACTTTCAGCAAATACACACATTCCATTTTCAGTCATACATGCATTCAACAATCTTTTGTTTTTCACAATGCATATATATATATATATATATATAATTAAAAAAGGGCAAGAGAGAGCAGCAAGAGTTGTTCCCCTCTTTGTTTTGTTCCATGCTGGAACCCACACCACCGTTGTGGCTTTTCATGCTCTCAACCTCTTTCACTTCATTGTGAATGCTAGACCAATCCCTCTTGGTCATGACATTTAGTGTCTTCGGTCTATTCCAGACCTCTAAACCATGGAGTCTCTCCACATGGTTTGTCTCGGCTGCTAGGACCTCTACAGTCTTACTAGCACCTTTTCCATTACCACTCGTTCCGAGCTCTCTAGGACAGTCATATGTCCACATGCACCCCTAGGATGCTCTCATAGTCCTCGCTCCCAACGATACCTATATCCAAACATTGAATAGATTCACATGTTTAGTTTATTCTCATCAGTTTTATCTCTAGAACAAGAGCTTAAAACATCATAACCAAATCATATACACATGTACATTCATAAGAAAAATGATCCAATACTTATCTATATTGTGCGTTTCCTCGTTGGTCCACAGGATCCTGCTTCGCTTTGCAAGCCTTGGGATCGCCTATGGACTTGGATGTTAGGTCAGCACGCCGGCTGCTCCACAAAATCAAATGATTAATGTCGAGCCAGTACACCCTCATGTCGACTGGGCTTGGAACTTTACCACGACCATCTCTAGGTCTAGGATCTACTATGGATCCTCAGGCATATAACAGCCCAACATACACTTATACCAACATACACTTATATCAACAATAATGCACACTTATGTCAACAATAACCCTTACTCCACAACCCCTCACAACAACCATTTACCTTTAGGGTGCAACACCCAACTGCATCTATTTAGCCTATCAACACAAGCAATATAAGCAAACTCATCAGCATTATTGCTCTAAAACTGTAACCATATTTCATATCATTCACTATCAAGTATTGAGACACCAGGAGTGTGTCCACTCCCTAGGGTGTAATCAATATTGAAAACCCTTTCATGATCCGACATCGAAAAAGTGTGCACTCTTTTCCGGTGTGTGCCATGTAGGCCCTCTTCATACTCAAGCAATCGGTCATCATGGAAATAAAATCAAAACATGTTCTGCATATGGAATTTTAACAATTTGACATGCATATTCTTAGCTAGGGTCACAGAACACTTATCCATTTGTCGATGCAGTATGCCTTGGTTAAGGAGAAATGGAGCTCCCTTCTCTGAGTTGACAGTCCCTCGGTTAGCCATCCCAACTCCTTTTCACAGTTCATATCCACACATGTCTTACCGACATAATCTATACCATCTCACTCATGTTGCTTACCAAACATGCAGTGCAAATGAGACATTTCCAAAATGTCCAATGGAGTTTCACCCGAAACCCATTTCCAAAATAAGGGAAAACCTTCCCATGTAGTTTGGCTCCTGCAGGCCATCACACCTGATCCTCCTGCAGTGTGTACCCATGGCACATTCATCAATTAGCCAAACAGTCAATCATTTTCTAATAATACAATCCAAATTGATTTTTCCATAACCAAGCAATGACATTAGTAATCAAATTCAATAGGAATTTGCAATTCTGTCTACTACAGAAATTAGTTTGCTTAGCAATGAGGTGATCCTCATTTGTGGGTCTCTTGTAAGCAGCACTACTATGCCCATTATAACTTTTTTTTTATTCTTACTAGAATAACATGAATACCCACTTACAATGCGTCCTCCTGACACAATCTTATGCAAGCCAACAGTGATTAGTAGTCGTCAGCAATTTCTGAAATTCACAATTCAAATTTAACAACCCATTATGCATACCAACTATTTTCATAACCATGAGACTCTTCTCATAAGGTTTGGCTCTTTCACATGGTAGATTCTGGCATTGGTCATGGTCTTACTCTCATTGCCATGCTCTAAATAATCTACCTGAAACTTAAGCTTCAATCAACCAAGCACTTGGTAAGTCTGGGTGCATATAACCTTCTCATTGCTACAACCATCACTGAAGCATTTTCAGAATTTATAAAATTCAAATACTTCCAGCTGTTAATCACATCAATATTACCAAAACTCATTTACTTCATGCAATCATTATCATACTAACATTTGCAAGGTATAGTCACATCATTCATGCAATTAAATGAAATGTTTAGATACTCCTTACTTCACAAGCGTATCATTTGTGCCACCTTGCTCTTCCATAGAGCATTTCCGTCAGCCAACTGATCATGACTATCCTCTTTATGCACTTACTATCCTACATTCATAACAGCTTTTGAAATGGTTCATTTACCACTCCTTGGAGTTTGTCATAATCAAACTCTTACCTTCATGGGTCCTACTTACACCCTTGGCATTACCAATTTAGTCGGTATCTCACAGAGGATTGCAGACTTTGCTCACCAAATTTTGATTATGGACTGGTTTCCTTATCCCTTTCTTCATAGGGTTGCTGGTCACATTCATTGGCATCAGCAACATACTCAACCATGTCCCGGTTGTCGTTGGTTTTTCCACTAATGCCAACACCAATGCAATAGTTATCATTAGTGGCTCATTATAAATATATAATTTTCAATATTCTATGCACGCAAAACATATCCTCATGCATTATAAGTATAAAACTTAGGAAATGTAGTTATAATCAGCAAGATAGGGTTTAAGGAAACTTCCCTTTTCAAGTCCCACATCCTCGCATGGAACTCCTCTTCCACACAACCGCTGGTTAGCCTTCATAGTCCTTGCTACCTCTGGGCATGCAACTTTCCAGATTTGTCCATTTGATAACAGCAGCCGTCATTAGCACTTTTCTGCTCCATGCTCAGATTCTTGTGACTTTCCCTTGTTCCCTACTAGATAAGCTTTCCAACGCCTATCCACATGCTTCATTCCGACCTCGGGTATGAAAACCACACCACTTCTAAAAATGAATATTTTCACCAAATCTCGACATTTTACATGCAACTGCATTTTGGACTGGGTGCCAACTTCAGCCACCTGTAAACCCCACTGAAAAACTGCTGAAAAATCCTGTTGCAAAAACAGTCGAAATCTGCTAGAAAATCCTACTTGAAAATCTCAAAATTTCCTCTACAAAATCGGCTCTCATTTCGACTATCAGCCCGACGTTTCGGTAGTCGAAACAACTAGCTCCTCTGCTGTATCGGCGATCCGAACCATAATCCTTTCCACTGCATCGGCGACCAGAACCACTATCCATCGGATGGATAGTTCCTTAGGCATCCACAATGTCAGGCAGTAAACCGTCTGTGGATTCCGCGGCTAAACGACTCATCGGTGATTGGAACAACTAAATTTTTTCGACGTTTCGAGCCGATCCTCCTCTGGCTTCCGACGTATCGACGGACTGATCCTCTAATTTTCTCCGATGTGTCGGCGGTCCAATCCTCTAAAGTTTTCCGTCTTTTCTGTACTTAGAAAATTTTTGAAAATCTTTCTTCTTCCTTCTGCCGCCGCATCGGCAACCTCATCTTCTATTTTCCTCCGATACTTGCCGCTGCATCGGCTACTCAAACAGCTAAATTTTGTTGACGGTTTCCATACTTAGACGAATTTTCAACCTTTCAAAATTTTCCCCTTTCTACTTTCTTCCGCCGACGGCATCGAAAGTCCTTTCGGCTAACTCAGCCGACGTATCGGCTGCTCAAACAGCTAACGCCTTCCAATGATCTCAACACTTAGAAAATTTTTGAATTTTCACCCACGTCGGCTCAATCATGTACTTTCTGCCGCCGCTTGATCTTCTTCCGATCGGTGAATTGATTTTGACTGGCATCGGCAGTCTTTTCTCGCCGGAAGTCTAGTGCTCTAGACTTCCGCAACGGTGGGCGTAGGAACCACTATCTTCTTCTGATAGCCGACGATTTCTATACTTAGAAAAAAATTTCGAACTTTCTTCATGGCATCGGTGGTCGGAGGCCTTACCCGTCAGATGCGTAGTTGTTTAGCCATCCGAAACGGCGGGCGCTCGAACAACTTTCTGCTTCCGATGATTTTAACACTTGATCCAAATTTCAAAACTTTCCTACTATCGGCAATAGGATCCACTAACACTGCTGCATCGGCATTTTATGTCCTTCGACAGCCGCAACAGCGGACAGACAACCGCTAAATTCTTCCGCGGTGTCGACGACCCCAACATCTATTTTCTGTCGACAGACGTCAACACTTAGAAAAAATTTCGTAATTTTCCCTCCAACTGTTCTCCGTCAGGTATGCTTCCTTCTAGCTCTTCCGCTACATCGGAAGTTCGTTCCACTAAGTGTTCTGATGAACTGACTGTTCAAACACTTAGGCAAATTCATGGAAGTTTTATTTCATCCATTTATGATCTCTACTGGGCAGAGAGAGAAATCCTGCCTCTGTCACTGCATCTTGGTGGTCCATTCAGGCCCATGCTGCAACATGAGCTCTGATACCACTCTGTGGCGTCCCCGACCCTCCGACTGGCGAAGAGGACGCTACCCACACCACGCTAACGGGAAAACAACCCCATGAACATGAACAGACATCAATGCTGAAATTAAAAAGCTTAACATAACACATCCTAAGATGCATAAAACATACAAGGATACATAGTTACTCAACATTCAGCGGAAGCAAACATATACATTCCAACATTCCACATGTTCATCATAATTCATGAAACAGTGGATATAATTGCAAAGATAAAATAGTCATGAGTACTTATCTTTTAATGAAGAACTCTCCCGCAACCAGCTACGTCGCTGCAACGTTCCACCCCACCATAGGCCAGCGTGCTCATCAATCTCTCAGCAACACTGCCACCCCCGAGCTGGGCATGATTCCTCAAGGAATAAGGGTCAATGCATGCTTACACATAGCCAAGGTTTGCCAATCAGCCAAACCCACACAACAGGGTCTTACCAAGTCATCAAGGAGCTAGGACAGGCTAAATGCTAAGCTGGTGGCCTCAACACCAGTCTTCTCATGCATACACAGCCTCTAATCCCACTCTCAACAGTCCGAAGACCGACCACTGCATACCGCAGCAAAACACCCCATTCACAGCTCTGTGAATACAACCGGATGACAACCAGGTGCCAATCCCAACCAATAGGTGAAACAGCTCAAGTCCTCAAGACAACTCAGAGTTGTTCTTGGCCCTAGCGTGGCCAAAACAACTCAGCACAACACCCAAAAGACGTCCACAGCCTTAGCATCCAAGAAGAAACCCAAAACCAGGGCAATTCAACAGCCCAACGCACAATGAAAACTATGGCGACCTTACACAGTCCCAAAAATAGAGGAGAATCCAAACTCCCAGCGTGGACAGAGGAAAAAACAAATGCAGACCACAGCAGACAGCATACATGGCCACAATCGATAAGGAGACATACACATACCACTGAAACTGGTATGGGACACATAGGCACATAGCCCCGAGCGTGAATGGCTCCTGCACCAACGTAAAATTCCTGCGTGTGAGAGGAGGAGAGAGAACATCCAGAAATGGTGGAGGCAAAAACGCCAACTCTATGCGTGATCAGGAGGAATGAACACCTCCCCTCGACTGGTAATCGAGGCGAGAGAGAGAAGAAGGTGAACCCCCAAATATAAATCGCACACCCCCTTCACTCAGCCTTGCAGGAGGAAGAGTAACTGGCCTCCTCCTCCTGCGCGTCCCTGCATGAGAGTGAACAGCTCCGCTTATGCGCGCGGATGAACAAACAATCGACTCTGCGTGAGGATGAATAGACAACGACGAGAATGCCTTAGCAGTGGAGGGAGTGGAGTGAATGTTTCTTCTGCCCCACGGAACGTGAAGAGGAGAGTCTGCTGGTGGAGTGGGCACGTGGGCAAGGACTGACAGTCCTACCACAGCCACCACTACTCAGCAATAACTTCCTCAACTACTACACAAAACATTAAAGAGGTTGGATGAGACAAGGGAAGATGGAAAATCAAACAAGTATTTCCCCCCCATAGACCAAGGTTTGACATCCCCCACACCCTTATCCTTTGGAATCATGCCCTTTTCATTCAACGTTGCGTCGTCGTATCTGGTTGTGGTTTATTTTATTTGATGTGCGTATTTACATGATGCCAAACTATAATGTGCTGGATAGCACGATATACCATCGGCAACTATCCCCATTGCCGAAACATACACAACCAAATCGATGGTGGGGCTTTTTCCTTTAGCTCCTCACCACGATTAATTACATTATATACATCATGCAAATGGGGTCAAAACCGGGGTGTTACAATTTCTATGCAAAGTTACTAAAATACCCGGGCATGCAAACTGCCATGCAAAAATTCCCTATTTTATAGTTGAAATTAGGGTTAGGGTTTGCAGGATAGAATGTAACACTTACCACTGATAAGCTGGCTTAAATGCTCCTAAGAGAATATGCATGCATCAAGAGTCGATCTGGAGTTGAACTGGTACCTTCTGCCTCTGATGCAGGGATGATTTTAAGGAACCATGCTTATTTAAAAGTTTATAAATGTTGGCAAATATTACCAATTCTTAAAACGCCAACTATCAAATGATTGGCGATATTTTTCAAAAAATATTTTAATTTCCAAGGATTTTATATCGTTTATATAATAATTTGGCAATTTCTAGGGTGAAAAAATTTTACCCCATCAAAATTGGGCGAAATAGGGCTTCAAAAAATGCAAAATGGCGAATATTTTTTGGGAGAAAAACATGGAAAAATAGCCCACTGTGCTAAAATTCGCCCCTAAAATTATCCCTGCTCCAATGATACCCCAGCAACATGAACCCAAAATCAGCTAAGGGTGACGTTTTCAGTGAAGGAGGTGTCCGTTGGAGCCGAGAATTTGCAGGAGTGGTAGTCTTCCCGTGACGGAGATGATTCCTGACACGTGTGGAAGTTCTGAGGTCTCTAGGAAGGCTAGCGAATTGATCTGGAGGTTTAGCTGCTCATGCCCCCTTGATCCCAAAATTTCTGATAACTGCTCCGGATGAGCAAGACCAGATCTGATAATCACTGGGTACTGGAGTATGATACCAATGATGAGAATGGTGCCTGGGTTCTGAAGGTAAACTGAGATTTGAGGATCCAGCGAATGATTTGGGGTTTTCCAGCTAAAAAAATCCCTTACGGCTGCACATGTGCCCCTGCAAACAATCTCTGATGGATACTGGATAATTGTAAAGGAATGAATAAATTGAAGAGCGGATGGTGAACCTAGATGGTTTACCCTGGATGAGACTAGGGCACATATCTCACTACCGAAACCCCGTTAGCTAAAGACGTCGTCTTCAACCCCAACTGTTGTGGCCACATACTATACTGCTGCTCAAGAGCTCCAAAATCATATAATAATCAAAAGTAAAGTCTCCATTCACTTTATCTTTATTTTATAACTTTCTACTACGAAAACCCTAACTTTTGACCTAATTAGGTCACTTTAACTTCTAATTTGCAGTTGACTTGCATGCATGCGCATGGTGACTTAATCGAGTGCATGCATCATTAAATAATGCTTATATGTCATGCATGCTGGTGGCCTTTGGCTCTGATGGCCCTCTTCGACCCAATGGTGATATAATATTGATGCCCTAGATTTTTTGTAGATGGCATCAGTCTTCAGTTGATTCCCTAACTGTCAGTACCCGCTCGAACCCACAAGAATCACATAGGTTAGCAAGTTCGTCCTCAATGCCTAAGCAGAAGAGGACATTACATCTTCCAACTGTTAGTTTTTGTACCTAGGAAGATGTTCCCTAGGTGACTTTATTTTTCCTAAGTCACTTAAAGAGGGAAAAAGGTGACCCTCACATTAAATGTCATTTAATGAGACTTTATAAACATAAAGTCACTTTTTGATAAATTTAAGTGAGTGAGTAATTTTATTTATGTGAAATAAATAAAAGGGATTTTTACTCTCATTGATTCTCATCCGTTGGATTAGATCTCTTTTCCACCGTTGGATTAGAACCTCACTTAGGGTTAAACAAAAAGGCTGAGGGAGGCAAAAGGACATTCACTTTTCATTTTCTTGCATGAGAAGAAGAGATTGCTGAGAGAGGAGGTCGAGACAGCTTGAGAAGGGCACGATTTTCCAGACAGCTTGCTGAAGTGATTTTGGTGGGCACGAAGATCGAGACAGCATTTATTATTTGTTTGCACAGAACCCGAGAAGTGTACGGCCTAATTTTTTCTGCTGTACGGATGCATTATTTATTTGCACAAATATCGAGGGAGTACGGCCTGAGTTTTCTGCTGTATGGTGCATTAAATATTTGCACATATTTCAAGGAAGGGTACGGCTAGTTTGCTACTGTACGGGATGCATTTATTGGCACAGTTTTCGAGGATATGTACAGCCTGTTTGCTACTGTACATTTGCATTTATTATAGGCACAGAAATCGAGGAGGGTGTACGGCTGTTTTGCTGGGCACAAGTTTCCATATTTTGAGATAAAATCTGTGGTGGAGATAAGTTGTATTTTTCACTATTTTTCTGTCCTGTATTTTGCTGAAGGAAATAATAAATCTCTCTCTCTCTCTGACTGGTTTTCCCCGTGGGGGTTTTTCCAGGGCTGATTAGCCAAAAATCTCTGAGTCAAATCTTTTATTGTGTGACTGTCCAAAAGTTTATTTCAGCCTGTTAGTAGTTTTCTGTGTGTTTAAAATTGTTCAGAATTTTTTTTTTTAAGTAGCTTCAAGCCTATGCAAAACCGGCTGAAGTGAAAAACACTAAATGTTCATTTAAACCAGCAAGCAGTAAAACTCAGTTTTCTACATGGTATCAGAGCAAAGGGGGCAGAAAACAGTGATTTTTGCAGACACACAGTAATTTCCAAAATTCAAAATTTTTTGTTATTTTACTTCTGTCAGTGAACAGCACCTTGTTGAGTTGCTGTTGAGATGGCTACAGGACTTATATTGGAGGATAGGCTAGATGGGACAGGGAATTTTGTGCCGTGGAAGGCCAGAATTTTGTTGTTACTAGAAGAGAATGAGTTGTGGCCGGAAATAGTGAGGAACACTACTTCAAATCCGATCACCATTCCTGCATCTACAAATGCAACAGCCTTATCAGCCTTCAATAAGAAGGACTGCAAAGCTAGAAGAATTATTCTTGATGCAGTTAAAGATCACATTATCCCTCACATTTCAGGAAAGGATAGGGCACATGAGATGTGGACAGCCTTAACCAGCCTGTATGAGAGTTCTAATGAGAACAGGAAAATGGTTCTCAGAGAAAAACTCAAGAGTATCAGGATGAATGGGGGTGAGGGAGTCACAGCTTACCTTACTAGTATTTCTGCAGTTCGGGATGAACTTGCAGCAGTTGGGGAGAAGGTTGCCCCTACAGAGCTTGTCTGCACCACAGTGAATGGGGCTTCAAAGTCCTGGAGTGATTTTGTGCAGGCTATAGTGGGCAGAGAGAACCTACCTGACTGGGAGAGACTATGGGATGACTTTGTGCAGGAGGAGACCAGGAGAGGTCTTGTACAGGGTAGTAGTTCTCAGAGAGGGGCTGATGATGAGGATGTGGCTTTGGCAGCCAAGGGTAAGAAGAAGAAGGGTCCCAAGAAGGGTGGGGCCAAGCAGCAGCAGCAGCAGCAGCAGAATGGGCAGAAGAAGGACTTGAGTAAAATCATGTGCTATGCTTGTCAGGCGTTTGGACACTATGCCTCACAGTGTCCAAGCAAGAAGAAGAAGAAGGGGCAGGGACAGCAGACTGCAGCCTCAGCAAAGGTTGATGAGTTTAGTGTTGCATTTCAGAGGGAGTTTTCCCTGTATGCTGGACAGATAGAGAGAGAGAGAGTCTCTCTGGCCACCAGCACAGATATGGATCTAGACAGTGAGCATTCTTTGTTGGCAGGACATCAGGGGGGTCCATCCACCTCATCTACTTGGTACATTGATAGTGGAGCCTCGAGCCACATGACAGGAGCTCGAGAGGTGTTCTCAGAGTTATCAGAGACAGGTAGAGATGTGGAGGTTGTCCTTGGGGACAACACCGTTGTGAGAGATGTTGGTCGGGGTACCATCACATTTCAAAGGGAGTCCATGAGTCCCATGACTCTGCGGGATGTGTTGTATGTCCCAGGGCTGAAAAAGAACCTTGTATCAGTTTCCACCATAGAGGACAGGGGTCTTGGGGTGTGCTTTTCAGATGGGAGAGTACAGGTAAATCCCAAGGCTACAGGTATGTCCAGTGCCATGGACATCAGGGTCAGGTGTGGAAAGTTGTACAAGCTATTATTTCAGCCACAGTGTGCTTTGGCACATAGCAGCAGCAGCGAGCTTTGTGAGCTTTGGCATCGTAGGATGGCCCACTTACATCACCCAGCTCTGAGATTATTGAGGAGCATGGTTACAGGTTTACCCGAGTTCAGCACAGAGCAGAGTGATGTGTGTAGGGGGTGTGCTTTGGGAAATTACACCAAGACTGCTTTTCCGAGCAGTGACACTAGAGCTGTCGGGGTGCTTGATTTGATCCATTCTGATATTTGTGGTCCCATGTCATCACGGTCTTTGACAGGCTTTGAGTATTACATCAGCTTCATAGATGACTACTCCAGGAAGACCTGGATCTACTTCTTGAGGAGCAAGAAGTCTGAGCTTGTATTGAGAGTCTTCCAAGGGTTCAAAGCCCTTGTGGAGAAGCAGACAGGTAGAAAGATCCGGATGTTGAGGTCGGAAAATGGGGGTGAGTATACCTCCAAGGAGTTCGGCGCATTCTGTACACAGGAGGGAATTCAGAGACAACTGACAGTCCCTTACACTCCTGAGCAGAATGGAGTAGCAGAAAGGAAGAACAGGTCTATTGTGGCAGCAGCCAGGGCGATGCTCCATGATCAAGGATTACCTTTATTTCTTTGGGCTGAGGCATGTAGTACTGCAGTGTATCTGCAGAACAGGAGTCCTCACAGGGCAGTGGGGAGCAAGACTCCTGAGGAGATGTATTCAGGCAAGAAGCCTGAGGTGAGCCACTTCCGCATATTTGGCTCTTTGACTTACTCTCATGTCCCTTCTGAGAAGAGGACGAAGTTTGATCCCACCGCTGAGAGAGGTATTTTTGTGGGATATGATGAGACTTCGAAGGCTTATAGGATTTACTTACCTTGCTCGCATAGAGTTGTTGTCCGCCGGGAAGTAAAGTTTGATGAGGAGAGAGCCTTCCGTAAGTCCAGAGAGTTAGAGCAGGGGGAGACACTAGCTCCCACACCTCAGCTGGTACAGGCTTCTTCGATACAGCTTACAGGTCCACAGGTTTCTAGAGGGACTGGATCACAGGGTACGGGCACAGCATCTACAGGTTCGGTGGTCCAGGTGGCTAGTACTTCAGGGACAGGTTCAGGTACAGGTACAGGTTTGAGTCCTCAGATTACGACATCGACAGGCATAGGTTCATCTGTTACTAGTCCTCGGGGTTTTGGACCTTCAGGTACAAGGAATTCCTTAGATGAGGAGGAGCAGCCTTCAAGGAAGAGGAAGCCTAAGTGGCTTCAGGAGACCTTGAAGGAAGCAGAGGCATTTGGCAGACCTCAGGAGAGGATCAGGACAGTAGTGGAGCCTGAAAGGCTTGGTGTGGTGTCGGACAGAGGAGATATGGCTCTTGTTGCATGCCTTCGTGACTCTGAGCCATCCACTTTTGAGGAGGATTCCCGGCATCTGGTATGGAGAGATGCCATGATGGAAGAGTACCATTCCATCATGAAGAATGATGCGTGGGAGATAGTACCGAGACCTGAAGGGAAGTCAGTTGTGACTTCTAGATGGATTTACAAGGTAAAGCATGCTGCAGATGGCAGTGTAGAGAAGTACAAGGCTCGGTTTGCGGCGCAGAGGTTCTCACAGGTTGAGGGAGTCGACTATGATGAGACTTTTGCTCCAGTTGCTCGTTATTCCTCTATCAGGGAAGTGATTTCTATAGCAGCAGAGATGGGTTGGAAGATCCACCAGATGGATGTGAAGACCGCATTTCTCAATGGTCTTCTGCAGGAGGAGGTTTACTTAGAGCAGCCACAGGGATTCGAGATCCATGGGAGAGATTCTCATGTGTGCAGGCTGAAGAAAGCCTTGTATGGACTGAAGCAAGCTCCTAGAGCTTGGTACTCCAGGATAGATGATTATCTGACATCGATGGGATTTCAGAAGAGTGAGGCTGATCCCAACCTTTACTTCATTTTGGTCGGGGGAGAGTTGCTCATTCTTTTGTTGTATGTTGATGATCTGTTCATCACAGGTGCTGAGCGTCTCATTGCACATTGAAAGAGAGACCTAGCTTCGGAGTACGAGATGACCGATATAGGGATGATGCACTATTATTTGGGGATGGAGGTTTGGCAGGAGCCTGGGCATATTTTCCTTGGACGGGGAAAGTATGCAGCTGATATTCTGAGGAGATTCCGGATGGAGGACTGCAGGCCTATGTCTACAACTATGATCACCAACTGGAAGCAACTCCATGCTTCCGAGGGCAAGTTGGTGGATCCCACTATATATCGTCAGCTTATTGGGTCCTTGATGTATCTGGTCAACACCAGGCCAGATTTGTGCTTTGCGGTGAACACTCTTAGCCAGTTCATGGTTGAGCCTAGGAGTGTGCACTAGACGGCCGCAAAGCACATTTTGAGATATCTTGCAGGGACAGTGGACTATGGTCTGGACTACAGGGGTTCGGATGGATTTGGCTTGGTTGGGTTTACAGATTCAGATTGGGCAGGTTGTGTGCGGGATCGGAAGAGCACTTTCGGTTGTTGTTTTAGTTTGGGCTCGACAGCAGTGTCGTGGTTCAGTCGGAAACAGAGATCTGTTGCATTGAGTTCTGCTGAGGTTGAGTATATGGCAGCCAGTCAGGATACTTGTGAAGCATTGTGGCTTCGCAAGCTTTTGGTAGATTTGTTTGATCAAGAGCTTAGGCCTACGGTGATCTACTGCGACAATCAGAGTTGCATTCAGCTCTCTGAGAATCCAATGTTCCATGACAGGTCAAAGCACATAGAGATCAGATACCATTTCATTCGAGACTACGTTCAGAGAGGGGCAATTGAGCTTCGGCATATTTCCACTGATGAGCAGGTAGCTGACATCTTGACAAAGTCTTTGGGGAGGGGTAAGTTCGTCTTCTTCAGAGATAAGTTGGGAGTGGTACGGAACACCTTCCTCGGTAAGAGGGAGTGTTAGTTTTTGTACCTAGGCAGATGTTCCCTAGGTGACTTTATTTTGCCTAAGTCACTTAAAGAGGGAAAAAGGTGACCCTCACATTAAATGTCATTTAATGAGACTTTATAAACATAAAGTCACTTTTTGATAAATTTAAGTGAGTGAGTAATTTTATTTATGTGAAATAAATAAAAGGGATTTTTACTCTCATTGATTCTCATCCGTTGGATTAGATCTCTTTTCCACCGTTGGATTAGAAACTCACTTAGGGTTAAACAAAAATGCTGAGGGAGGCAAAAGGACATTCACTTTTCATTTTCTTGCATGAGAAGAAGAGATTGCTGAGAGAGGAGGTCGAGACAGCTTGAGAAGGGCACGATTTTCCAAACAGCTTGCTGAAGTGATTTTGGTGGGCATGAAGATCGAGACAACATTTATTATTTGTTTGCACAGAACCCAAGAAGTGTATGGCCTGAGTTTTTCTGCTGTACGGCTGCATTATTTATTTGCACAAATATCGAGGGAGTACGGCCTGAGTTTTCTGCTATATGGTGCATTAAATATTTGCACAGATTTCGAGGAAGGGTACGACCAGTTTGCTGCTGTACGGGCTGCATTTATTGGCACATTTTTCGAGGATATGTACGGCCAGTTTGCTGCTGTACATTTGCATTTATTATAGGCACAGAAATCGAGGAGGGTGTACGGCTGTTTTGTTGGGCACAAGTTTTGAGATAAAATCTGTGGTGGAGATAAGTTGTATTTTTCACTATTTTTCTGTCCTGTATTTTGATGAAGGAAATAATAAATCTCTCTCTCTCTCTGACTGGTTTTCCCCGTGGGGGTTTTTCCAGGGCTGATTAGCCAAAAATATCTGAGTCAAATCTTTTATTGTGTGACTGTCCAAAAGTTTATTTCAGCCTGTTAGTAGTTTTCTGTGTGTTTAAAATTGTTCAGAAATTATTTTTTTTAAGTAGCTTCAATCCTATGCAAAACCGGCTGAAGTGAAAAACACTAAATGTTCATTTAAACCAGCAAGCAGTAAAACTCAGTTTTCTACACCAACCCTACCTCAGGAACCTTCCTCTCCACAAGCATGTGGTAGATTTGTCCCCATTTGAACTTGGGTTCTGCCCTGGTGACCGACTTTGTATCTTCATAGATTATTTCTACCCTTGGTGTGGGTGAGATTTCTGCATCCAAGTTAGAATCTACGATCTTCGCCTTCTTTTTCCCCTTTTTCATCATGTTGTCTAACATAAGTTGTGATTGCAATACAACAAAAATGTTTCAGCATTTATATCATTAAACAACTTATGCATTTAAATGAGAAAAACTCGATGACTATGATATGCCAGGGAAACAGCTTTAAGAAATGACACTAGCATTCTGCATTACCCTGTTATCCTCACCCATCGGGACAAGAAAAACACCCCATAGGTCAGTAGGTCAAAACTTAGGTAGAAAAACCCCTGCACAAGCAGGCCTCGACCTCTGGATCCTACAATGGAAAAATATAACTAAAATTCTTATCATACCCTTCCTCCCACAGCCACGAATATTCTAAGTGGCTCACAGCCTGCAGGCAGTGCTCTGAGGCTCAATGGTGGCGATGCCCTAGGTTCAAACCACCAGGCTCAACATCCTATGGCTGGGTGATACTATACCATACCCAAAACCAAAAGGATTTTCTAGAAATGCGGAAACCACAACCTCTATTATCGCCCAATGACGAGAACTAGGTAAGCTCCATGGCAGCGAAAAGCTTGGGCCTCTGGAGATTCATCATGTTCTAACAGGTTTGCGGGCGAAAATGCCTCTGAACGGACTGGTGAGGTTCTATGAGAAAGTAAGGCGGCCACAACAAGTTTAAAACCTTAAAAGGAAACGACGAAACCACAAATGCAGGGAGGGCGTCCTTTTAAACCTAAAAACGAAAAATACCTACCCACCCCTTCTCGGCAAATCAACAATTGACAGCTCGAAGCTCGACTTAAATCACCAATCAAAAAAGAAAGTGAACCGAAACCTACCTGGAAGGGGACCATCTTGACAAACAGTCGTGGATGCTTTGCTCGATGTGCCACATGAGCTCCAACGGAGGCTTCCACCAATCATGCGAAATCTTGAATGGGATAACAATTTAGAAAGCTCGTTGTAAAACAAACAATGGTAAAAGCAATTCCCTCGATGCATATAAATAGCTATCCAATGGATAAGACCAATTAAAATGGTGGGTAAAGCATTTAAACCTGCACGTACGAGCTCCAAACACCGATGGTGCCAAAACACAAAGCATCGGGTGACTGCAGATAATTCAACATGAAAATAGCCCTGACAATAGTGGCTCTAACACCCCCACGTAGGCCGTAACTACTGGCTCAAGAATCGGCAATATGCTCGCATTCCTTTGCGGCTTCGGTGGTTGAAAGGCATCAGAAAGCAATTGTGGAAGACTGGTGTCGTAGTGGCTTGATGACGAAAACTCTTCCGCCGAAGCGGGCTCAGTGAGGATCGGGTGGTCGTCTAAGAGCCTTCTCTGCCATTGCGGTAGAAAAGGGAAACGTCTCCCAACGCAACGGATAGCACAAAAACTAAAGACTAGGATCTGGAGGAAAGTGAAAAACGCCCGTCGTAGTGGCAAAGAAACCACAAAACCGCCCGATGAAGCGGGACAAAAAGATCGGCAAGAGTTTTGAAATTCAAAACATGATCCCACCCGTCGTTGCAGCTTCAATCTCTGAAAGCTTCCGATGCAGCGGGTAGAAAATGACCCGATTGCGCTTTAGACACATCCTTCGCTTTAGCGGTTTGAAAAGCAGGATCGGTCCGCTGTTGCGGTTAGATTCTCTACAAACTTTCGCTATAGCAGCTCCAACAAACTAGTGAAGCATAATAAAAAGATTAGCCGATGTAGCAGCTCCAGACTCGAGAAACCATCCACTGTAATGGGTTAAACATGAAGATCCATCCATTGTAGCGGCTCACAAGAAACTTTTCTGACTTGGTGAAAAAACCAAAATCTTGAAACTTTCCCATGATAAAAAGAAGCCATAAATGCTGGATTTCAAAATTCAAATTGCCTAAGAAGCAAAACTAAAATTTCAAAAAAGGAGGGGGGGGCCTAAAAAATGTTAATTTTTTTTGGGGTAGTGGTTGCAGCAGCAACACAACCTCATAAGAGGAATATAACGCCAAATCCCCAGCAACAAATTTAAAGAAGACTTGCGATACTTGATTTTTCACATCGAAATTGGTGAAAGCAACTACAAGCATGACTGAAAGCAGGCTTGGAATCTAAAATTTAGACCAAATAATATTAGATCAGATCCAAATAAGATCATATCATATCCAAATAAGTTCATATCAGATCCAAAAGTATGGTCCACCGAGACGGTAGATGCACAGTTTTCTCTTTCTTCAAAATTCTAAATATTCATACATGCAATCCTGTAGGAATTTGCTGGAAGATATAGATCAAGGAGAGCAAATGGATCACTCCTACAATCTGATATTTTTTCCAAAATATCCAAGGTATTACTTATCTGCACACTAGCAGCAACATTAGAGGGAGTGAAATCAACTTCATCTTCACTTTTGGATGCAATCACTGGCAAATTTTGCACAGAATTTAAAGGAGAATCATTGGAGAATGTTTGCATAGAAGTGCAGCAGTGTTTTTCTTCAATATCATAGATTCAAATGTCTTATTCTGTATCAGCCATATGAGAATATGAGATATCAGAGATCTCATAAAATTCTGGAGTATCAAGAGAAGGAGTCACTTCAAGGAGACTTTCTTCAATTTGAATTGACTGTTTAGAAGATTCTGCTTCTTCTTCATCTTGAACAACTTCATCAGAGAGAGTAGAGGTCGAGAAGTTTGGATCAAGAGCTCTTGTGGTGTTGGGTGTTCTCTCCAAAGTGTTATTATGATCCTCATTATGATTGCCAAAGGTTTTGTCCAATTTTGTCTATAGATCGTTTGGGTATTCAACAGATTTAGTGAGGTAGAACAAGCTAGGAGAAAGGGCCAGACCTATTTCTCTAAAATCTCTATCACTGTCATTTATCCAGTCATTCTCATTCTCATAAGACTCTTTTCCAAGTCCAATAGACACCTGATAGATATCTTGTCTCTTTAGAGATGCAATCATCTTCAACTTCCATTCTAAATAGCTTGTGAATGGGGTGAGAAGAGAAACTGATGAATCCATTTGAAGTTGTACCTGCAAAAACACAAAAGGGACACTGTAAGGTCAGACAACCTGCACTTTTCAAGTTTGCATCACACCCAACATAGTTAATCAAGCAATGCTTGATAAACAATTCCTTTTCTTAGGATTTCTGTGATAAACTTGTTGCTTCTGGTGCAGAGCTAGAAGGAGCAATTTTGCTCAAGAAATTTGATCCAGTAGGAGATCTATAGAAAGGAGAAGTGTCTTCTCCTGCCGAGGCTCTGATACCATAAAAAATTGAGCACATAGATCTATGGATCAAGACACTACTCACAAAATAAATTAGACAATTTTACTCAGAATTGAAGATTGAAACAGTGCAAAAAATAGCTTGCAGTTGTGAATGCTTTCACTAATCAAAAGTAATTGGATAGTTAATTACAATGTAATACAATGGTACTAATAACTAGTCAATTCGAATGCATGAGAGAGGAATTCAAACTGATTGACTCTACCTAACTTCATGGATAACTAGACATGTCTAAATCACTATCGGAGCCCAACTAGTTAGCTCCGATTGTCTAAATCAATGCACCCGTCAGTTAGAATAAGTTAACTAGTCTAACTGAATGTGGTAGATGAGGAATTGCACCTTCCCACATGCAATCAATCAATGACTGGCGCTAACTGAATGTAATTGGATGTAACTGAATGTAACTGACTCCTAACTAGGCATAATTGGCCAAATTGGGCAAGGAAGGATTATAATCCTAACATTCACCCTAATTGATCTAGTGCTTTCGACAAATTCCTACATGATTACTTGCACAAATACTCAGAGTTTTGTTGAAGAAGGAGAACATAGTGCATCACCCATTTAGTGGCACACTTGGAACCTTTGTTCTTTATTCTTGGATTTAATATCACCGTAATTGGTTCGAATTTCAAGTTTCAAGAGTCTCCAGTCATGCGTGTAACTGTTCTCATCAATTTTGGTGTAAAAAATCAAGCACCTCAAGTCTCTTTCAAAAATTCGGTTGCTTGGGGTTCAATGTCAGTTTATTCTCATAAGTTTGTTGATATGAAATATTGTGATTTTATGGATATTTTGAAGCTAGATCATATTATAGGTATCACAAATTCTTTCTCCTTGGTCTCATGCCTTCTCCTCACATGATCACATGCTCATCTCTTCGCAATAAACATGGAGACCTCTTACATTCACTTGGACACTTGCTCCTCACACCTGGAGCTGATTTTACCTCACATGGTTTAATGTTCAAAGCTACAACATCTCAGTTTCTTGGGTTTACATCACATGGTTCGAATTCTCAATCACTTTTTCTCCCTCATCAGTGTACCTCAGTTTCTCTACATGGTCCCATAATATATTATGCAGTTGTCTATGTTCCTGATTTAGTTGAGCAAATTCATGTTCTTCCAAAGAAGAAGATTCATCCATACATAATCATTTTGTTTGGATAGGCTCACATGCACAGTCCCAGGATAATAGTGCACACAAGGACCCTCATTCTACAAACTGAATCTCTATGGAGCAATATTGTAGAAACATTTTTGATATAAAAGCTTGATCCTGGTTGTTTTGCTTATTTTGAGGTGGGGGTTTACCATGAGGGTTTCCCCATCTTATTCAATTTTTTAAGCAGTTGCTTTTGCATTTAGATTGTATGGGTGACCTTTGGTCTTAGTTTCTAGGGCCCTGGTTATCCAAAGTCAGGATTAAATGGGGGTGTTGGGATTATTATTAATCCTCCCTTTGAGCACATAGTCTAAATTGTCTATTTTCCTAGCTTAGGAGGTCTTCATCACTCCACTAGTGCATGGGGGACACACCTAGGGGAAATCTTCCACTTACTACACATGGTTGCATGAGTTTAGGATCCCCAAGGACCAATCCCTATAATTTAGGAACTCACTCTGAGTGCCACCAATGGTCTCCTTCATATGAACATGGTAGGTAATCATTCATGTTCAGTTATGCTCTCGTTACTATCAGTTAGATCACAATCAGTTAGTCTAGTGCCAGTTTTCATCATTGAAGGGAGTGTTAGTGCCTTTTCTCACCTACCCTCATCAGTTAACTGATTGTAGACTAAGTTAGTTATATGGAGTTGCATTACTAAGCTCCAATAGTGATTTTCCCACACTGAGTTAGCTCTGGAGTCGGTCCAAGTTGGTAGGTTCAAATCCTATCTTAGGCATTCAATTTCTCCTACACGTACAACCAGTGTATTCCATATTATTTACTGATTCATGAATATAATCATATTATTCCAATGTTTTCTCCATGTGTGTGCAATTTTTCCATGAGTAATTCATCAGTCTATGCTAAATTCTTCTCTCTCTTATGTAGCTTTCTCTTCTAATTTGAATTCTTGCAGGATGATGAGCCTATGCTTCATAGAATTTAACATCGTATCAAAGTAGGTATCCATGCCTGCCTCGAACCTCAGAAACTTCTGTTGATGCACCATAAGTCATTGAGTTTCCACATAATTCATGGAATTATTGCATTGCTTCCTCTGGAAGTCTATCCAGGTGTGATGTACTTAGAGAAAGTGCACATGTCAAAGTGAAGAGTGTTTGAGCTAAATTAATTCAAATCAGAGTTTGTTTTGCAAGTACAATTTCAACAACAAAATTTGAAAATCTCATCCAACTTTGAAGAGGTACCACAACCTCTATAGATCATATCATAGGTCCAACCATATATTGTTTGAATTTTTTTCCCTGATCTAAAATGGGTTTTTCGCGAAATTCAATTTAAGTCTCTGGTTTGAGATATTTGTTCAGTTGAAAATAAGAGGTTTGCAACAACTCGTGTCCATTCATACCCTATATTTAGGCTTGATATTTCTCACTCCACGGGATGAGATAGGTTAAATTCCTTAGATGATTTGAAATATCTCTTCGATATCTCAAATGGGTCTTCGATGAAATTTTATTTCGTTGACTGTAGAAGAAGTTGTATATGAAATTGACAACATGACATTAATCACGATTTTGAGTTTTTATTTAAAATTACATACATGATTTGATTACATGTACGACTTCTTCGATTCAAAGTTTTTCTTGAATTTGAAGAAGAAAATAACAGAAATCTCTATTATACAACTTCAAATGGATATGAGATCAGTTCCCCTTCCATCATCATTCAATTATGCAGAGTGGAAATTGAAGATGGTTACATATCTTGAGAGCCATGATCTTCTTGATGTGTCTTTTGGAGCTGGTGAAGAATCTTACGAATATGAAAATGATTGGCTAGATCAAGGTGAACGAGCATATGCAAGAATGTGTATGGTAATGACTCCTAATATGCGCTATCTCATGGAATTTGCTGAATATCCATTCGAGCTCTGAAGAAATCTAGATAGCACTTTTGGTGTGTAGAAAGAAGTAGATGATAGATAGAGCCAATCCAACACCTCTTTAAGTGTTCTTCCTTCAAGTTCTCGGCCTCAATTCTATCAGATAAAGTAATTCAAGACGAATAAGAAGCAGAAGCTTCAACTCAATCAATTCGAATTGTTGAAAGTCTCCTTGTAGTGACTCCTTATCCTATTGCTCCAAACGTTTATGAGATATCTGATATCTCATCTTCCCATACAATTGATCCAAGAGAAGGCATTCGAAACTCAATTGTTGAAGAACAACTCTCATTCTCCTGTGAATCTTATATTCTAAATTATGTGCAAAATTTTTCAATGAAAGCTCAAGGCATTGAAGAGAAATTCGATTCCTCTCTCTCCAATCATGCTATTGGTGTGCATAAAAGTGATACTTTGGATGTTTTGGAAGAAATATCAGATTTTAGGAGTGATCCATTCATCCTCATTGATATAATGCTTCCGAAAAAATCCTACATGATTGCTTACACAAATACTCAGAGTTTCGTTGAAGAAGGAGAACATAGTGCATCTTCCATATCAATGGCGCACCTGGAACCTTTATTCCTTATTCTTGGATTTGAAATCACCTTAATTGGTTTGAATTTCAAGTTTCAAGAGCCTCCATTCATGCTTGTAACAGTTCTCATCAATTTTGGTGTGAACAATCAAGCACCTCAAGTCTCTTTCAAAAATTATGTTGTTGGGGATTCGATGTCAGTTTCTTCTCATAAGTTTGATAATACAAAATATTGTGATTTTATGGATATTTTGAAAGTTGGATCATATTATACAGCTCACACACTCGCTCTCCTTGGTCTCATGTCTTCTCCTCACATTATCGCATGCCCATCTCCTCACAGTAAACATGGAGACCTATTGCATTCACTTGGACACTTGCTCCTCACACTTGGAGCTGATTTTACCTCACATAGTTTAATGTTCGAAGTTGCAACATATCAATTGCTTGGATTTACATCACATGGTTCAAATTCTCAATAACTTTTGCTCCCTCATAAGTGTACCTTAGTTTCTCTACATGGTCCCATAATCTATTATGCAGTTGTCTATGTTCCTAAATCAGTTCAGCATATTCATGTTCTTCCAAAGAAGAAGATTCCTCTAGACATAATCATTTAGTTTAGAGAGGTTCACATGCACAGTCCCGGGATACTAGTGCACACAAGGACCATCACTCTGCAAATTGCATCTCTATGGAGTAGTATTGTAGAAACATTTTTCACATTTTTTTTGATATAAAACTTGATCCTGTATTTTTTTGCTTATTTTGAGGCAGGGGGTTCCCATGAGGTTTTCCCCGTTTTCTTCAATTTGTTAAGCATTTACTTTTTCTTTTAGATTGTATGGGTGACCTGTGGTCTTAGTTGTCAGGGCCTAGGTTTTCCAAATTCAGGATTAAGGGGGGTGTTGGGATTATTATTAATCCTACCTTTGAACACATAGTCTAAATTGTCTATTTCCGTAGCTTAGGACGTCTTCATCACTCCACTAGTGGATGGGGTACACACCTGGGGTACATATGTCACTTATTGCACCTGATTGCATGAGTTTAGGATCCCCCGTGACCAATCCCTATAATTTAGGAACCCACTCTGAGTGCCACTAGCAGACTCCTTCAGTTGACCTTGGTAGGTAATCAATCATGTTCAATTATGCTCCAGTTATTATCAGTTAGATCACAATCAGTTAGCCTAGTGCCATTTTGCATGATTGAAGGGAGTGTGGTCCCTTTTACTCACTTACCCTCATCAGTTAACTGATTGTAGACTAAGTTTGTTATCTGGAGTTGCATTAGTGAGATCAAGTGGTGATTTTCCCACACTGAGTTAGATCCAGAGTCAGTCTAAGTTGGTATATTTGAATCCTATCTTGGGCATTTGAATTCTCCTATATGTACAACCAGTGCATTCCACATTATTTACTGATTCATGAATATAATCATATTATTCAAATTTTGTCTCCATGTGTGTACAATTTTTCCATGAGTAATTGATCAGTCTATGCTAAATTCTTCTCTCTCTTCTACAACTTTCTCTTCTAATTTGAATTCATGCAGGTTGATTATGCTATGCTTCATAGAATTTAACATAAATAAAGTTCCCAGCTTACTCACATATGTTGTTCTACGACATGTGTCCTTCACTGAGCAAGAACATCTCACATCTAGAATACGGGTATCCTCTTCATCTAACGCACTTATTCACTGTTCATCATTGACTGATTTACCCACTTCAGCTCTGCTGCATAAAGATACTTTCTGCGATCAATGAGCCATTGATACCCCAAATAATTCTGAAGGTCGTCCAAATAGTTATCTCAGGTCTTCCTTCTTCACAAGATTTCTTCACTACATCCATCTCTTGCTTATTTATAGTATTTTTGGCTCAAGAGATGTGTCCACTTGGTGAAGTTCCTTAACCTTGGATAATGCTCCATTGGTTTTTGTTTTCAACAAGTTAGGATCTACACCGACGTGCCACTTATACATTCGTGTGTGTTGTTTGGCACACATATCCCAATGTACTTATGGGAAGTTTGCACATAGGTTCATAACTTATGTTTTCCTTTACAAGTCTTCATACCACATGTCATCTTCTTTGTGGGACTTTCACACACAAGTTTGTTTCACTTTATTCATAAGTCTCACAAATGGTATTTGCGCATATGTGCTATTTTCAATGTTCTTCTTTATGTATTATTATATGCACATTTACGAGCATTGTTGTAGTGGGATATTTTCTCTCATGTGACTTCCACGTTCTTCCATATGCCTTTTTTTCAAGCTGGTTGTGTGTGAGGAAGTCTTCAGCTTCTTCTAATGTTCTTTTGGAAATCCCCTTGATCCTTTGACATCAATGACAATACATGTTCAACAATGTATAATATTGGTTTATTAAAGATATCCGTGATTGTAGAAAGTGATACTAGATTCAGTTGGATTAGGAATTTTTTATTTTATTTATGTTTGTAGAAGATCCTCTTGATTATGGATTCTGAATTCTCAATACTTGTTGACAAATGATTTCCTTGATTGAGGATAACAATTTGTTAATGTTGAAAAATTATGTGATTTATGAACCCAGTAGGGAAATGATATGTCAATATCATGGTTTTGGATCATATCCTTAATTATTAATGGGTGATGTTTGATTCTTTAGGTGAATTGACTTAATCAATATGTAATTTGGGAATGACGTGATTCTTAATTGGGTATTTTAGGTTTCAAATTTGGTTGGTATTATGAATGTTGACATTTGAATGTCCCAACGTTTGAATTGTGGATGGTATATTATTGATTGCATAATTTTCTATTGTTTTTTTATTTACAAAAGGATGCTTTGTTGTTTTTTACCATGGTTGATGAAAGTTGACCATCTTGAATGTGGTTTTAAATTGTCGATTGTAACAAGATTTGAATTTGGAAGGCATAAAATTTGAGTTTATGGAATTGGAATAGGTTATTGTTGGATATTGTCTTGGATTTATTTTGGTGTTTACTTTTGGATTACCTAGTAAAATTGGGATGATATATCGAATGTTTGATGATTGTTGTTATCTAGTTGATTTGGAAAATGTGTAATTTGTTTTTTGATAATATGGTATTAGAAGGACCTAGTGATAAGAATGATTTTGATGTGATTTTGATTGTTGATAATACTTGAATGTTTGATATGTCCCAATACACAAGAAGAAGAAGAAGAAGAAGATATGTCACGAGTTCCATATTCCAGTGCAGTTGGTAGTTTGATGTATGCAATGGTATGTACCATTGCTCATGCAGTGGAAGTTTTGAGCAAATATATATAAAATCCAGGGAAATACCATTGGACAACTGTAAAGAGGGTCTTCAGATACTTGTGTGGCACCATAGATTATGGAATATACTACCAAGGAAGGCCTGGAGCAGACATAGTAATAGATGTACATGGATTTGTTGATGCAGCCTGGGCTGTAGATATTTATCGTAGAAGATCTACAAGTTGGTATGTATTTAACCTATTTGGAGGAGATATTAGTTGGATGGGAAAAAGACATGATGTAGTTTCACTCTCAACTATAGAAGCTGAATACATGTCAGCCACACATGCAAGAAAAGAACCAGTATGGTTGCAAAGACTATGTTCAAGTGTTGGATTTATACATAAAGATGTAAGGTTAGATTGTGATAGAAAAAGTGCAATATTCCTAGAAAAGAACCCTACTTATCATGCTAAGACAAAGCATGTTGATGTGCAATATCACTCTGTGAGAGATATCGTTGAAGATAAGAAGTTGTTGTTGGAAAAGGTTGGCACCTTGAAAAATTTTGTACACTCATTAACAAAGTCTATCAGTATAGAGAAGTTCTCTTGATGTAGAGAATATATGGGAGTTGATTCCCTGAACCTGTGACCCTATGAGTACTGTTATAGCTCAAAATGACACATCTCTTCCTATGACCACTTTCCCATGATTTCATCGCATGTCGACACTTCCATGACGACACTTTATGAAAGTCATTGAAAGTCACTGAAAAAAAATAACTTGGAGGACCCATATCTCAAGTTCTGTAACTCCATTTGACCTCATCTCTACACCGTTGGAAATCTATTTGTGTTAGCTAAAACTTTCCAGAAGACAACAAAGTTTTAAAATGCCTAGAAATACCCTAAAAATGAGTTTTTTGATGTGTACGCGAGTTTCCTTAAGGAAACCCACGTACGTACGCGACTTGTTATATATAATACCCATGTACGCCTTAAATACATGAATTTATACATTGCAACCCGCGTATACCTCCTCGTGTATGCGACTGTTGTCTCTGAAACCGCGTACGCCTCCTAAGAATGTCAAAAAAATACGTATTTTGGAATTCGGGTAGTTTGGGTAGTTATGCAACTGACTTCTTCAGTTGTAACTACTTTGTCTTTGACCGTAACTCTTCATTAAGCATATAAATAGATGTAGGGAGGTCCATGAGATGAGACTTGAATCTTTTCATTGTTATGTTGGAGGATTTGGAGTTCTCTTTTCCCACACCTTTGCCCTGGAAGCTATCTCCCTTTGTTGCAGAGCTTGGAGGCTGAATTCCTTGGAGAAGAGAAGCAGCATAACCAAATCAAGGTTTCATGAAATTCCCANAATAAAGATGTGATGTCCTTCTTCTTCCCAAATCATTGTTCAATGTGTGATTGAATCTTTGTTTATGATCAGATTTTGATGTTAATCAGATTATTATTTCATTTTTATTTGATTATCATTGATTTATATGTGGTCATATTGGTTTGAGGAAGGTATAACTTGTTTTGCAGGTCTCTTGGAGCAAGAGGAGCACGAGGAGCAAGAGGAGCAAGAAGAAGATTGAAGGGTTGCTTGGATCAACCTTCATTTGGCTAAGGTATGAACCATTCTAATCTTTGAACTTGCTTATATATGCTTGTTGAACATTGTGCATCTCTCTTTCAACACCAGTACTTTGATGGCCTCTTAAACCCTAGCCATAGGAAACTTTCCTTTACAACAGAACTGGCAACTCCGTTGGGGAGAGCCTTGTCTGTTTGGGGTTTCTTTGTTTTTCTTTCAGTCTTTTGCAAGGTTTCGAGTCTTTCTTTCCACTTAGGAACACTTTATAAGTCTGATAGCATACTGCCCTTGCCTTCCTAAGGTAATTTTTGACCTTTTTTGGGATTTTTTCCACCCACACGTGAGTTGCAGACTGAACAGTCGTGTGTCTGGTTTGGTACACGCGACTTTCTATACTTTCAACCTGCGTATGATATGTGACTTGTTAGTGGTACAACCTACATGTGCTTGTACACGCGACTTTCTGTATTGTCAACCTGCGTATGACTGGCGACCTATTAGTAGTGAAACTCGCGTATGCCCCTTTAAACAATGTTTTTTCCTCATTTTTGTGGTTTTTTCTGTTGTTGTGGGCTGTTTGGTAGGTCTTTTGGTGTCCTCTGCAAGTGCATGAATCTAGGGAGTTAGTTTCATCCCTTTTGGTTGTTCTTTATCTATGTGGTAAGCCTTTCTATAGCATTAGGGTTTGTTCTTTGTTGTTCCCCCCACCTCCTTCTTTGGCTTGACCTTGTTGGACAAGGTACTGAGCAACCTTTGTTTGTAGGTTTAGATTGATAGTTGGGACTTCTTGACCTTTGTTTATGTCAATCTTATTGCTCAGTCTCTTCATTCCAAAGTTGTTGGCTTGTTTACCTTTGTGAGCCTTCCTTTCAAGAGAGTTTGATAACCAACTGTAGGGAAACCTAGGGTTTGTTTGTGGGGTGTAGAGTAGTTTTCTATTTGCTTTGCTTACAGTACTTGCTTGCATTAGTTAATAGGCCGTTTTTTCTTTTGCATTTATAAAATAAAAATAAAAAAAACACATGTTTGCTTTATATGCATGTAGATTAGGGTTTTTCTTTAATACACTGCATATCATTATTTGAAAAAATAAAAAGGAATTTGTTCTTTTGTGGCTTTCAAGTTTCTATTTGAAAAAGAAAAAGAGAATAGTTTTTGCTTTTTGCATTTCATATCTCTTTTCTTAGTCATTTTGTTTCAAATTTGAGTCAAATCACCACATAAGTTTCACGCCATTTACTCTCTGACTAAAAACAACCCTTAAAATAAATGACATAATTTAAAAATTGTTAGTAAATTTTTGTCTTATAGGGTCATGCACCAACTAGCTTAGGCTAGACTTATGGGATAGGGAGTTTAAACTCTCCACAAGTGTTAAAATTTCAAACGTAGTTGGCCAATCACTAGGTAAATCCTCTTCTGTGTTGATTGTACCTGGGAAGCTCCTCTCAAACGAGAGTTAAGCATGAGGCCGCGTGGAGACTTGGACTAAGGAGATAACCCTCTGATTTTTTGTCAAAGCGTAGACCAAGGTTGTTGCGCATATGGGGATTATGTCTTAGACAGGGTTTCGGGCTTTGCTACCCTGCCCATGCGTATGACCCAGGATTGCGACTATCCCCCAAGACTGTCAATATAGTTAAGGTAGCCTTTAGTCTCTTTGACATCTAGGGTTCATACACAGGTACACCGAAAGGCTATTTCTGGTTGACCTTGGACGTGCTTGGAAGGTAACCCCAGTAGAAGGTGTGGGAGGGCGGTGGGTGATTCCTCCGCTTATGCCTAAGAACATCTACAGGGATGCCAAGTAACTGTCTATCAACGTTATTCTGGAAATCATATCTTATACATGTTTGTCTGTTTGGCTTTAGGAATTTTTAGTGAGTGTTGTGTGGTTTGTCTGTACTTAGTGTGCCTTTAGGAGTGTACTTTGTAATTTTGGTTGCCTATCAACCTCAGAATTTTTCTCCTAGTTTGAAACTATGGCTAACACCCCTTTGAACACCAAACAAGAGATCCCCATACTGGGAACTCCTTGTACTATTCCTCTCATAGGGAATGTTGGTGTTCCTTTGATGACCACCTTGAATCTACCTGGATTCACCCTAGGGCTACTGGTGTGGTTGTTTTCCGTTCCAACTGCCCTGAATGCTCTTGATGCTTCTCAAGTAAGGTCCTTATATCAAGGGAATCAAAACACTGCTTCCCCTTCACCTATAGTTGATTCTCCTACTCCTTCTACCTCATGCAGTGAAAGTACTGATACTAGTAACCGACAGTCTAAAAGGAGTACAAGAAGGAGGAATAGGAAGAAGGCACATAAGCAAGGGGGTACTTGTTCAACCTCTACAATTCAAGTTTAACCTCACCACCCAGCCTCTGTAGTTCATGCTGGGGGCACCTATCCAACCTCTGTAGGTCATGTTGGATCGAAGCACTCAACCTCTGCAAGTCAAGTTGATCTTCACCATCCAGCCTCTGTTGATCATGCTGGTGAGATCCTTCCAACCTTTCAAGGTCACGTCGGATCCAGTCACTCAGCCTCTGTAGTTCATGCTGAGGGCACCCATTCAACCTCCGATGTTCAAGTTGAACCTCCTCATCCAACCTCTACAAGTCACGTTGGATCCATCAACCCAGCCTCTGTAGTTCATGCTGGGGGAAAACACTCAACTGTTGCAAAGCATGTTGATCCTAACCATTCAGCCTTTGGTGGTGCCCATCCAACCTTTGCAGGTCATGTTGGACCTAGTCTTTCAGCCTATGCAAGTCATGCTGGGGGCAGTCTCTCAGCCTCTGTGGTTCATGCTAAAGATAATCTATTAGCCACTGCGAGTCATGTTGACATTGTTGAAAAGACTAACCGTTCAAAACACAAGCCCAAGTTTCCTTGTAAGCTTTATGAGGGAGACCACCTTACTTATAAATGCCCTTCTATCGCAAAGGTGCGAAGAGTTTGGTTTCATGGTCATCCCGTTTTTTAACATTCTGAATATTTTCAACAACCAACCTCTCTTAGTCAGGTTGGACTGAGTTACCCAGCCTCTGGTGGTCATGCTGGGGGAAAAATATCAACCTTTCTAGGTCATGTTGAGAGCAAACAGTCAACCACTTCTAGTCATGTTGACACCGTTGAGAAAACTGGTCGTTCGAAGTGCAAAATTAAGTTCCCTTGTAAGCTATGCGAGGGAGATCATCTTACTCACCAGTTCCCTGCTATCGCAGAGGTGCAAAGAGTCATGGTTCGAGACTCAAGAATTTCCTTCTCCTGAACAACCTATAGTTTCTCAACAACCTACTCAACCTTTGGTTGATCAAGTGGTCGAACCAATCTCAAATTTGTTTTATCCCACTCTTCTTTCAGAGAGTGATCCTGATGTGGTTGAACCAATGTCATATTTGGTCAATCCCACTCTCCCTTCAGAGAGTGACTTTCACGAAGTGGTTGAATCGATTCCATTGTTGATCAATCCCACTCTTCCTTTGGAGAGTGAAGTGTCTGCTAGTCACATTTTCTTCACTACCAGTTCAGAACTTACTGAATAAGGGGGCACTGAACTCACTTTGGATCAACCCCCACCAAGCTCTCGTATTGCTTCCTTTGATTGGGATAGCCTAGTTGAGCCATGCCTTCTTTCTGATGCACCTTTCCAAATAAAGGTCAAAGTTGAACAATACACGATTGCTCATTGTATTGTTGATGAAGGAGCCTCAGTTAGTATTTTGTCTGCTCGTGCTTGGCAAGGTATGGGATCTCCCAGCCTTGTGTCGATTGCTAGTCAGTTACTGGTGTTTGATAGAAGAACTTGTATAGCCTTGGGAATTATTTCTCAAACACCTGTTACTTTGGGTGGGAAGACCGTCTTAGTTTACTTCATGGTGATAGAAGACCCCTTGGACTTCAATATGCTCCTTAGACGTGATTATGTCTATGCCATGCAAGCTATGGTGTCAAGATTCTTTCGTGTGATGTACTTTAATCATGGCGAAGAAATTGTCACTATCGATCAGTTGGATTTTCTTGATCCGTCTCCTGACCCAACTAGAGACCAGGTCTTTCCTTTATCGATTCCTAGTGTTTCTATAGACACTACCCCACCGTAGGTGAGCTATGTGGCATCATGTCCTTTACGTTCAATTGCTACTGAGAAGCAACCTCTATTTTCATGCTTACCTTCTCGGGACACGGTCCCAGCAGTTGACCAGGTGAGTCATCCTATACAGACCATGGAGCTTGCTCTCCACTCTCTCGATCCATTTGAAATTTTAGACATGTGTCCTATCTTGGATGATCTCCTTCCTTCAGATGAAGCCTTCCTAGAGTCTTTGATACAGTCTGACCTTCTTTTGGATGTTGGTTCAGTTGTGACTAATTATAACCCTGATTTGCTTAGTAAGCCTGGTTTTCCCATGGATCAGTCTTCTTATGTTGATCTTGTTGATTTTTTGGACTCTCCCTTCGAACAGCAAGTCAGTGATCCTGATGAGTTTGATTTTTCTTTTGAATTTTTCAACTCCTGCGATACTGAGTTTGCTCTTGTAGACTCTATCTCTCCTATTGATTTTTTCTCTCCTTCTGAGGTCTATCTTACTGATTATAAACCCTCGAGCCTTGGTGCTATAGAATCTTCTTTGGTCGATTCTACCTTGACTTTCCTTTTGTAGACGATAGCAAAGTCACATGTGTTTTTGCCAAAGTGACCCACATCAGATCTTTTCTTCTGAATATGATCCTGATGTTGTTGTTTCTTGGAGACAGGATTCTTAGTTGGATTCACAACTATTTACTGGCCTTGTCTTGTTGTTCAAGCTATAAATGCATTTGCATGTGCCCTGCTCGCACTTATGAGCATGATGCCGGCTTCCACGCTTTTATCTCGTTGATTAAGCCCTCTTCTTTGCTCTCATCATTGCTCAGCCTTGTATCTTTTTGCCTTTGCAACTTGACACCTTTAACCTTGAGGAGACGTTCCCTGAGCATCTTTATCTTGCTCATATTCCTTGCATTATGCATAGGTTTGTTCCTTATGCTTGGAACTAGTTTCGCTTGCCTATGACACTCGTCTCCTCACATTTAGAGCATTCTTTCTGCTCTCCTTCGAGCTCGTTAAAAACAGTAAGGAGGTCGCGAGTTGACTTTTTCATACTAGTTAAAACCTCACGGGAAAGATATTGAGTTTCTTTAGGCCTAGGTCTAACTCCTCAAAATAGACTTGACTGCCGAGTAAACTTGTCCGTTCAGTCTCGTTAAGAATATGTGAATGGGCATCCACATTGGTGGTAGGTGATCACTTTCTCGAACCATGTGGAATAATACGTGAAAGGAACACTCTCTTTTCTACGGAATTGAGAAGAGTATTCTTAGGTATAGGTTTATCACTTTTCCGGGCTTGAGGGACTAAACTTACGGAAAAGGAACCCCCAGTATGAGCTTAGTTTTCTCTTTTTCATGCTCTGGACCAAAACATGAAAATGATTTCAAGTGTACTTTATGTCTTTGGCATGCTCGTTAAACCCTAAAGAACAAAGCATCGATTTTATTTTTGTAAGCCCCATTTCTCGTAATCAAATGGATCTTTCCGAGTGATCTTTCCTTCCTTCACACTCATAAAACTCAGGCTATATGCTACTTTTTAAGGAGCATTGGGTAGGTGGTAATTTAACCTTTTTCGGACCTTCCTGACTAAGTACGAAAAAGGCATGCCTTACTTCTTCGGAAGCTAAGAGAGTTCTTCTGTGGTTTGTTTTATACTTTTCCGGCCTCATGAGACTAAATTGGACAAAAAAGGACCCCCCTAGAGTCTTCTTTGTAGTTTTCAGACTCTCTAAACTATGAAAACATCGTCAGGCATGTACTAGTTTGGACTCGTAAAATCCACGAATAAGCACTTTATCAAGCATTCTTCTCTCTTTTCTTCGAGCTTGCCAAAAATGAAGATGGTCCCAAGTTTGCTTCCTTGGACTCGTTAAACCTTTACAAGAAAGAGGGGAAGGGAAGTTCATTCACATGTATTTTACATCATGGCAGCAAGTCTTGTTTCCTTGAACAAAGAACCAGTTTTGATTCTATCAACAGTTGGGTCCTAGTATTTTGACCTGATCCCGATTCAGAGTTTCTTACTCCTCTAGTTGGTCTCTTTTCCAATTATATGGGGAATCTGTCAATGTCTCCTACATTGCAGATTTGTGTCGTTGGTCCTTTTGTGTCAAAAGCTGCCTAAGTCACTTTTGTGTCGTGCTCACTATTCAAGGATTAAACCTTTGTCGGCCATTCTACAGATGCCTCAACCTTTTGTGTCGGTCATTCCCTGGTATCAGTTCATTACATCATGTCTTCGATGTTTCTTGTCATGAAATTCAGTACCAATTCTAGATCCAATTAGTCTTTGACTTACCTCGTGTTGGATGATGAAGGATGCCTTAATTCTTTCCTTCCAACGGATCTCTTCCTATCGACTACAACACATCTTGCTCTGGGAATGAGATTTAGAGTTTTATGATAATACCTTGGGGATTGTAGTCATCAGTGGCAATTTCCGTCGCTATTGGGTAGTGGGAATACCTCAATGTCTCATACTCGATGGATTATTCAAGTGTTCGACTTCAAGTCCTTGTATTCACACTTGTTAGAATGTACTAGGTACTTTGGGGACCATTTTCATTAATGGTGGTTTCCCTCACATTTGTTAATGGTTCTCATTATTGACCGGTAATCAAACAGTTTCCTCCATGTTCGACTTCATCTCCTTTATTCGCATGGTTAGGATTTGTACCTTTTGGGCGGTCTGGATTGAAGACCTTGGGCCAACAGTAGCATCATCATTTTTTTCTATTATCCAAGCTGCGCAAGACCTTGTTACACTTTATATGACATTTTGCTGAGACATAGATCCACATTGTATTTTTGTGGCTATGATCGATTGTTTAGCATGGATCTACCTTATTCATTTGTGGCCATGACTCCTTTAGATTTGATATGGCACCATTTTGCATATTGAGCAACCACGATAGTTTCATTAGTTATACATATGTTGGATCCGCCTATATATTTATGGAATTGATTTGTATATGGACTTGTATGTCCCAAAGATCAGTTTTTGTTTGACGTTTATCTCTCTTTCAGGTACCTTTGTTCAAGCCTTTTGATCTTGGATTCTCTACTCTCTCCATACTCAGTTTTTTCCTTTATAATGCATTTTGGCTATCATCTTCCCCTCTAACCTCATACATTAGGGGGCATCTGTTATAGCTCAAAATGACACATCTCTGCCTATGACCACTTTCCCATGATTTCGTCGCATGTCGACACTTCCATGACGACACTTTCTGAAAGTCATTGAAAGTCACTGAAAAAACACCTAACTTGGAGGACCCATACCTGGAGTTTTGTAACTCCGTTTAACCTCATCTTTGCACCGTTGGAAAAGTATTTTTGTTTACTAAAACTTTCTGGAAGACACCAAAGTCTGAAAATGCCCAGAAATACCCTAGAAATGAGTTTTTTGATGTGTACGCGGGTTTCCTTAAGGAAACCCGCGTACGTACGCGACTTGTTATATATAATACCTGCATACACCTTAAATACATGACTTTCTGCATTGTAACCCGCGTATACCTCCTCGTGTATGCGACTGTTGTCTCTGCAACCCGCCTACGCCTCCTGAAAATGTCAAAACAATATGTATTTTGAAATTCGGGTAGTTTGGGTAGTTATGCAACTGACTCCTTCAGTTGTAACTACTTTTTCTTCGACCCTAACTCTTCATTAAGCATATAAATAGAGGTAGGGAGGTCCATGAGATGAGACTTGAATCTTTGCATTGTTATGCTGGAGGATTTGGAGCTCTCTTTTCCCACACCTTTGCCCTGGAAGCTATCTCCCTTTGTTGCAGAGCTTGGAGGCTGAGTTCCTTAGAGAAGAGAAGCAGCAGAACCAGATCAAGGTTTCATGAATTTCCCAACTTGAAGAGAAGGTATAATTGTACTTGTTTTCAAGATTAATAAAGATGTGATGTCCTTCTTCCCAAATCATTGTTCGATGTGTGATTGAATCTTTGTGTATGATCAGATTTTGATGTTAATCATATTATTATCTCATATTTATTTGATTATCATTGCTTTATATGTGGTCATATTGGTTTGAGGAAGGTATAACTTGTTTTGCAGGTCTCTTGGAGCAAGAGGAGCAAGAGGAGAAAGAAGAAGATTGAAGGGCTGCTTGGATCAACCTTCGTTTGGCTAAGGTATGAACCATTCTAATCTCTGAACTTGCTTATATATGCTTGTTGAACATTGTGCATCTCTCTTTCAACCCGAGTACATTAATGGCCTCTTAAACCCTAGCCATAGGAAACTTTCCTTTACAACAAGTACATGACTCATTGTTATGCAAATAAAAAAACAAGTTGGAGAATGTTAGGTATGTGTTATATTGTTTGCATGTTTTTTGAGGGGAGGTGCACCTTTCAGTGGTGATCTTGCTGATCCCAGTAAGATGTTTCTATTCAAAAACAACCGTTAGGATGTTTCTGATGTTGGAAGCACCAAATTTTTTCGGATGTTTTCAACTATTTTTGGGTTGTTTTATAAAAATATGTAATTATTCATGGTTAAGGGATTGTGGTGTATTTTCTAATATGGGTTAACGGATTAGGGTATTGGATGCTACATAATACCTATATTTTTTATTGTGATGAATTCATAATGATACTGAGAAAATAGGAGGTGTGGCTCCAAGGAATGTTGGTTTTCTCGGTTAACGATTTCCAAGGTAAATCTTTGTGTTTTATGTTTGAATGTTGTGGTGTAAAATCTATTTTTCTTAAATAATTTGTATGTTTTTCTTATCCACACAGGTTTAAAACTTACAAACACTTCTACCACTTGTAGATGATGATAGTCTTCCTTTACTCCTTCCTGCAATCTAATTAGTAAATAAGACTTCCAATCGCTAATGGATGAGATTTGCATTGGATGAATTCTCTTGCTAAGTGCATCAACCACCCTGTTCTCTTTCCCTTTTATGTACTTTATCTCGAAATTGAACTCACTTAGGAATTCAATCCATATAGCTTGCCTTGCATTTAGTTGAGGTTGTTCAAACAAATATTTTAAGTTGTGATGGTTTGTATTTAACTCGAACTTGATCCCCATGAGATAATGCCTCCACATTCAGAGTGCATGAACTATAACAACTAACTCCAAATCATGAGTAGCATAGTTCTTCTCATGCTCTTTTAGCTTTCGTGATTCATAACAAATCACATGCCCATCTTGCATCAAAACTCCACCAAGTTCTTATAGTGATGCATCGATACAAACTACATACTCCTTGTCTAGATCCAAAGGTTTGACCACGAGAGTGCAAGTGAGCAACTCTTTCAAGAGTCTGAAAGTTTCCCCACTCTTCTAGTTCCAAATGAACTTCACATTCTTCTTCTGCAATGAGGTAATTGGATTTGAAATCTAAGAGAAAGACTTGATGAATCTTCTATAACAACATGTTAGTCCTATAAATGATCTGAAATTTGTCTCATTTTTGGGAGAGTGTAATTATTGCATAGATTTTATATTAACAGGATCAATTGCTACACCCTATTCAAGTATGATGTGACCCAAACACAACAGTTGCTTCTGTTAGAAGAAACACTTGTTGAGTTTAGCATACAACTCATTCTCTCTTAGGATTTGTAGAGTAATTTTGAGGTGTTCCTCATTCTCTTCTTCAGACTTAGAATAAACCAAAATGTCATCTAAGAAAACTATGATGAATTTGTACAAAAACTCTTTGAAAACACCATTAATCAAGCACATAAAGGTTTTTGGGGCATTTTTTAACCCAAAGAGCACCATTGCGTATTCATAGTGTCCATACCTGGTTCCGAATGTAGTCTTACTAATGTCTTCATCCTTTATCTGCACCTAATGATACCCATAACTCAAATTTATCTTAGAAAACATTGTTACCCCTATCAACTGGTCAAAGGGGTAATTAATCCTTGGTAGTGGGTAACTATTCTTGATGGTGGATTTGTTTAACTGCTTGTAATCTACACATAACCTCAGTGTTTCACTCTTTTTCCTTGCAAACTACACTGGAGATCCCCAGGGAGAAACACTAGGGTGAATGTATCCTTTGTCCAACAATTCTTCCAATTTCATCTGTAATTATTTTAGTTGTGGGGTTCTCATCCTATAAGGAGGCTTGGACATAGGCATTTCTCCAGGAGCCAATTCAATTGTAAAATATATGTCCCGCCTTGGTGGAAACCTGGGAACCTCATGGAATACATATTCAAATTCATTGAGTACTTGAAGTATCTCAATGCAGATCTTTGTCTCTACATGTAATTCCTCGGCACTAACGAGCTAGCACCCTTTCCTGATATGATTTTTCATCTGCAGAGTTGAGATCTTCCTTACCAAAATCAATATAGGAATCCCTTGGATGTGAACAATGTTACCATCCTCATCCAGAAAATTAACAATCGTGCTTAGGCAATCAAGAATCATGTGATGCAAATCCATCCATTCCATTCCAAGAAACAAATCGTACGGCCCCAGAGGAATTACATCCAAATATGACAGGGTTTTCATCCCATCCATAGAAATTTGCATTCTTTAACCATAGTTGTGATCTTCCTTTTGGTTCCTAAATCTAATTGCACCACCATATGCTTAGGCAATTTACAGCTCATTATATTGCATCTTTCAACCAAATTAGTGTTTATATAACTAAAAGAAGCTCTGCAATCAACCAATATTAAAACTGGTAAATTATTTACTTTACCTTCAATTTCAATCATCAAATATTGATGATCTGCTTAGTGATTTTTGAATGCTGCATAAATTCAAGGAATGCTTGCGCAATGTCCCCCACTGTAGTTGTGTCCTTCACATTTTACATTTTTCATCCTTGTTCTTCTTCTCAGGACAATTGTTGAGGTAGTGGTCACCTCCACACTTCTAGCATTTGATTGGTATTGGTTTCTTAGGTCCTGTAGGTTCAACTACCCTTGATTCAGCTTTCATAGTAGGCTGATTGAAAGAATTATACTAAACTTGTTTATTACCCATGGGATTAAACCCTTTTCTCTTCTAATCCTACTTATCCTTCAACTTACCCTTCCAACCCTTATGCAAATCATGCCTATTATTACATTGCTCATACAAACATCTAGCCCTCTGTATGCATTCCTTCAAGGTACAAGGCTCATCATAAGATATTTTCTCCTTATAAAATGTTGCTAAACCATTGAGGAAATGATGTATTTTAACCTTTTCCTCTTGAATCAAGTCAACATAGCTTAATAATTCCAAAAATCTCTTCTCATACTCATCCATGGTCATGCTCCCCAATTGGAGTTTAAAGAAATCTAACATCTTTCTATCATAATACTGTTGGGATAGGTATTCTTGCTTGAAATACCTGTGGAATCTACTCCAAGAGATTTTCCTTTCATCCAGACCCTCTACCTGCTTCAATTGCTTCCACCACCTGTAAGATTTCCCTTGAATATTGTAAATTGCAATATGAGCCTCTTGATTATCTGAATACTCGTGCAATTGAAAATACTTCTTCATCTCTAAATGCCAAATTTCTACAACTTTCTCATTTTTTTCTCCATCAAAGGTAGGAGGTTTAAGCTTCCTAAGCTCGCCCTGAAGTGCACTTCCATCACTTTTTATCTTTTGGTGCCTCCCTGGATGGGAATTAGGATGAGTCTTGGGCTCTTCATTCCCATAATGGTTTTCCATTGAATGATACCTAGAATGCACCCTGTCTTTACTTGCGTTACTATCCCTAGAATGTTGGTATCAGTTAGAAATGTCCATATCTGAGCATTCTTCACCTTCCCTTCTTATCACATAGAGTACTTTCCACCCTTGATTTTGTAACTTCATCAAATTCTGCATCATTTGTCGATTTATATGATTCTATTGTTCCATATACTGAAGGATGTTTCAATTTCCATCCTGGATAGCCCTGAATGTTCTGAACACTTAGAACTATGGTTTCCATCTCAGGTTGATAACCATTGGACTTCGTCCTTGGGTCACCCATTCTTACCTCTTCAACAAAATGACACAATTATGGGCCTTCTGCCAATCTATTTACTATGTTTAACC